>MINK01000669.1:3089-21434 GCA_001735545.1 Phormia regina
GGCAGAATTAACAACAAAGTAGCTAAAGTGTTCAACAAAACACATTTAAATTCTACATAAATTTATTCGTGCATAAAAGTTTTCTTTGCAAAAGTAATAAATTTTGATGTACGTAATTTGAAAGTTAATTTTTTTATTCCACTTAAAATATAATAATAATTTTTATTTATATAATTTATTTATTTATAGTTTTATTGGAAATTCTTTTTATACTTTTAATCTAGTTGTTATAAACATTATAACAATAGAAACATCTATACGAATTTTTATGAAAACATATATTAAATTTTTGAATTTTTATTTATTTTAATAAAGCATTTTTTAATTTTTGTTGTATATATTGAACATTTGTTGAAAGCTTTCATAAGCCATACTTACGTTCAATAATATGCATCGTTTGAGACATCTTACTATAAATTTTTAGACTGTATGACACTGTAATACTATCTGTCATTGTTGCATTTTTTTTATTTATTTTTTTTTTTTATTTTAAGCAATATAATTTTTCTCGTTTAAACTTATTTTCTTTATAAAATTGCTAAAAAGGTTTAATAAAATTCAAAACGATAGATTTCAATACCTGATAACCAAATAATTTCCAAAATTTGAACCATCGTTGAAAATGATTATTCGTTAAGATAAGATTAAGTTAACAAAAATTAAATTCAAGTTATTAGTTTTTAAATTCATACTTTAGTAAATAAATATGAATTTAAACTAATTTTTGGCCACATTTGCTTGAACCTCAATTTCTTTTCAACTTGAACTTTTATTGAATTTGAAATTTAATTTTTGTAACATAAAACTATTAATATCGAAATAAAATATCTTCGTATCACATTGCAAAAAAGTAACATATGATTAGAATTCAGCTATGAACCATAAAGTTGGAAAACTTGTGTTTGCATTTTTTTTTTAATTTTCAAACTATATGTATATTTTTTTAATCTGTAGGAGACCTGGGTCAAAAAGTTTATGATTTAAGAAACACTTCTAAGTCTAAAATGTCAATTTTATATCGACTTTAATATGGAACAAGACTTTTAGCAAAAATAGTATTTCTGAATTATTTAAAGTATTATTTAAAAATATTAACGTTTCAGACAAATACATCAGAACGTACTTTTTATATTTTAAATGATTATACGTTTTGTTCTGCTACTACTTACATAATAAAACTAAAATTCATTTAATAGTTACATTTAATAGTTACATTCTTATGTACTTACATGATAAAATTAAATTTATTAAAAATATTTTTATATATTTCAATAATTTTAGCGTGACGAGACTTCTATTGATTTATCGAAAATGTTTGACACTAACACAACCAACACGACTACAACAACTTCGTTAATTATCGGTTCTGATGTAAATAGCGGCGAAAGTCTTAGCTCAAGCCTTTCAGCTTTGAATAAAAGTGTAATGGATGTTGGCGAAAACGAAGATAACGTTCAGAAAACTCAACAACAAAAACAAGATTCTAATGTAGCTGGAAATTTTTGTTCAACCCCAATATCTTCATCCACACCTACTACCACATCAGAAGCTGGTTATAATAGCAGTGACAATGTCCTCTCTTCAGCCTCAACATCCCGAAAAGCTAGTACAGCTTCTGAGTATACATCTCTATCATCTGATTACACACCGGACAATACAATTACACCAAACTCCGCATTTTTAGTAGAAAATTCACGTAACACACATTATTTTGAACTGAACGAAAACATAGATTTATTAAATAGTGATAGCAACGTTAAAGATAATACTATTAACAACACTATAGCTACAACCAACATAAACATAGAGTGTGCAGAAGGTAGTGTTTGTGCAAGCGATGATATATTGCAAATTGATCCTGATGATAGTTCTAATGGTAATCAAGGGACTACTCAGCCAGGAAATTCAACTGTTTCTGTTCCCCCAACAGCAGCACGAAAAATATCTAGATTTTATGTTAATCCTGTAGTATTACCAAGTTCTGGTGGTGTTTCGGTCGTTGCTACTTCTGCATCTTCAACAGGTATAATATAGATTATTTATTAGAAAAATATATATTTTCGTGTAAACCCTTATTAACTTTAGAGTTATGTTGTTGTTGCAATTAAAATAGATAATTTAATTTATTTAATATTTAAATTACCGCCAAACTATCTTTAGTCCCAAATACATCGGAAGGGGTGTGTTTTCAAAATTTTTAAATTACAGAATAATTTCCTATTTTTAAACTAAATATCAATAAAAGGTCAATAATGTCATAATTAGACATAACATACTTCTACAACAGTTGTATATAAGCGTCATTATATTGTTGAACTACAATTGTATGATTTTTGGAACTCGCCTACTTTTCCGGATAATAAAAAATGTTTCAAGTAAGAAATAAGAACTTATTTAGACCTACGTATACATTGTAATTGAAACAATATAATATAGTATTTATAAAAGTATAATTTTTATAAAAACTTTTTCGATATTTTTAACTCTTTGTTTTGTTAGTCGAAACGACTAACACTAACTTTTATTAAAAATATTGCAAAACGTATCATTAAAATGAAAAGTAAAACAATTGATTTTTGGTTGATGAATTAATTTTAATAAAATAACAGCAAAAATTCCTTATTTCCGTTATTTTTAAAATATTCAGCAAAACCTGAAAATACCTTAATATTTGTACTTTTCCAAAGATGATGTTACATAAGTACCCTTTGTGTTAGTTGTGTAAACAATTTGAAATAGGCAACATACATTTTTTTAATGTGTGCATCCTATAATTATTCTAACCAAAAAACAGTTTAAAAATAAATGTTTTGCATACTATATGCATATTTCAAATGTATGATATTTTTTGCGTTTTTTTACAGTATCCCTTAGTAGTTCAGTGTTTTTTAGCAGCAGAAGCTGTAAACTTTATTTTTTTTCTACAATTTACACTATTGTTATACATTTACCTGGATATAGGAGATTTTTGAAATTTTTGCGATGCTTTGTTGTTATATTGGATGTAGAACACAGTAGATAAGACATTTGTCGCTAAATTAGATCCTTATGCGGTTTTTAAAATTTTTTTTTTAGTCCTAATTTGGATTTGTTTAATAATTTTTAGCACGTATATCTTTTTCGTCTCTCATCTTTGAACATATGTTTTCAAGTTGATTGCACAAACGTCTAAAATGTGTAAGTTTTAAGTGGATATCAGATATAGTAACTGGCTAGTCACTTCAGAACATCACTTTTTGTATATTCTTGTCCCACACATCCAATATATACTAAACAGAAGAACTTTAGACACATCTGTACAGACAATGTTGCGTGTTTGGTTTAAGTACATTACACTACTATATAGCTTAATTGAAAATCAATTGGAACTTAAATAATTAATTTTTAAATACGCAGAAAACTACGCGTATCTAATAAAATAGCGGTAACTTCCGAAGATGCATAGAAAAGGACTAAATAAATGTTTGTAATTATTGTTCATGTTTATGCCTATTAATAAATACGAGAGTACATCTGAGGCGCTTCGCTGCCCATATACATTTGAATTAAAATAATACAAAATTCCAACTTGTTAAAACAAAATTGATTTCATTCAGTTTGTTTTTATAAAAAAAAAAATAACAAGAAAATATATTCATGTGAATTGTATATGTATTAATATTTATGTTTACCGCTTATAACTTAAATACTAAAAGAATTGTAATAAATTCTATATTTTCACATCTATGAAAAAATATCTTTATAGTGGTATTTTTTTTTTATTAAAATCGGTTGTTTAGTGTGTCCCTTAAAAAGGCTTACGAAAATGTGTTTGTCTATTAATTATGTAGATTTTCGAAATTCCATGTCTACCTACTATGCAGTAAAAAAAATGCCAAAGTATACTCAAGTTATAAGTAAAAAATAACGTACACCCGAAACAAATTAGCTATAATATCTACAGCAACAAAAAACAAATCAAACTTTATAACATAGTTCTCTTTATTAACATACATTAATATTACTCTTACACTATCATATATTAATGACTATTTCTTTAATTATTATATTTCCAATCTTGACTTTTTGTATGACTTTGACTCTAAAAGCGAATGAAATACAGCAGCATGAAAAGAATGACGCAGAGGATCTTGGAAGCAATGCTCAAAGCTACAACAAAAGTGCAACGACATCACCATCAAAAACGGACAATAAAGAAAATTTGGAACAAATAACGGAAAAAAATGGTGCAAATAATGATATAGTAACACAAAATGGTAGTGTGTTTACAGGTAACGTAGTTAAGCAACCGGGCACTACATCTTCTGTTACAAATACGAACAACTCATTGGAACAACTAAAAATAGAACTGGAAAACATTACACATGCGCAGGCATTCGCATCAGCTATTGTTGCTTCTATTAATAATGATCATGTATATCAACAACAGCCACAAACACACACTCAGCAACATTTTAATATACAACAAAATCAGGAAGAGGTAATGCAAATAAATTTGAATCCATTTGTCTTTCATTACGTTTAAACTTTATTATAAATATTATATTTAAAGGATTTTATTCTGTAAATATTTTATTTCAAGTTTAATGAGTATCTGTTAATGACGAAAGTCTGTTAAATTTTAAAAAATTCATAACAGAAAATGAAATGTCAGATTCAGCGACAGGTATTTAGGGGGTGATAGGAAGAAATGTGTAAGATTAATATGTATTTTTGGGATTTACTTACAATAAAAATTAAAATTTCAAATAAAAACATTATTTTCTTCATGAATTAGGAAATTTCATTAATATTTCTTTAATTTTTTATTTTTCATATCTTTAACAAAATTTTGTTTTTAATGGTATATTCATTTTCATTTAATTTTTTCTTAAATTATAAGTATATTACAATCTGTATCACTTTTTTCATATTTCTTCTGTTTATTTTGTTAATCTTAATTAAAAAATGATAAAGTCACAAGTGATAATAAAAGAATTTGCAACTACTCTTTATGAGTATCTCAGATGCAAATACTAACTAGCGAAGGCTTAGTCTAAACGACAAAAATATATGTGACAGTGAATGTTGATGATAATCCTATAAATAAAACAAATAAAAGAATTGATGACAGCTTTTATTTAACCGCCAAGTCAGTCAATCGTGCTCGTTCTAGTTCAACCACAGTAAATACAAAGATAATTAACATTTCAACTGGCGTTGTACCCAAGATTGGGCAATTTTTAAATAGTGACCATAAATCCCACATCCAAGTTTGAATGGACCGATACATTACTCCTCTTAAACGAGGACGAAGCTCGAAGTCCTCGAAAATAGCATTGCTATGTAATCTCCATTGCATGTAATCTCCATTAAAAGAGGTACAATTGATGAAACCAAAATACAGGTAAACAGTGAAAACGATTATCGCAAGTTTGTGACAGATCTTGAAACTGGTAGGAAAAATTTCTATACCTATCAACTAAAAGGTAGCAAAGGCAATCAATTTTACCCGGCTAGAACCTACAATCGATTCTCTTGTTTAATCGGTAAACAATTTTACAAATTCAATGAGCAATATGATGCAATCAATGTTATTGGAGGCTGAACTTAAATATTTTCTTAAAAGTCATGACGTAGATATGATGTTAGTCTCGGAAACACAATCGACGACAAGAAGCTTATTTAAATAAATGGATATGCTTTTTATGACACCAAAGATCCAAGAGATTAGAGCATGTGGAGGTTCTGGCATTTTAATAAAAACCCTATCAAACACTGCTTAATGTGTGATCTTCGTGAAGATAATCGTCAAGCTACAACAAGCTGTATTGATGATTGTTATAGCAAAAAGTGTGAAACTTGCTGCTGAACATACTACCCTACCCCCCGACAAAACATATACAATTATTCTGATGTTGTCGAACGGCTCTTGATTGAAAAAAGAAGAGTTCGAAGAGATTGGCAAATCCACAGATCCCCTCAACTCAGATCAAAGCTAAGAGAATCACTAAATAAATATATGGAAAATTTAGATGCTACCCCGTATTCGAATTACTCAACATGGCGAGCTACGAAACATCCAGTTGCAAGTAGATCTCCTCTACGTAATATAAATGGAGGCTGGACAAGAAACAATAGCGAAAGAACCATCTAAAGAACGTGTTCACTCCTTATAGAGTTGCCACCAGTTGTATCCAATTTTAGAGCAGTTGAACCGCATTGTTTTGAGATTGGAGAGATCGACAAGGCTATTGTTGATTTAAACTCCAAATAGTTCCAGGTATTGACAAAATTAGTAACAAGATGCTTTTGGAACTAACCCGGATAGCAATAAGAATAATACTTTTAATTTTTTTAGGATATATTATGCCTTGAATATTATCCACCAGAATGGAAGGTCTCATTGGTCACAATGTTTCCTATGACTGGAAAATATCACATTAAAGTAGAATCGTATTGAAAAGCTATTGATGAACAAGTTGAAACCGATGGTGAATCGTTTCGATTGTGTTCCAACATATCAATTTGGTTTTAGAGAAAAACATAGCACCATAGAACAAACACACAGACTTATAAATATTATATCTAAGACGTTTGAAGATCAAAATATTGTTCCGCTCTCTTCATTCACGTTTCTCAAGCCTTCGATAAAGTATGGCATGAAAAATTATTATATAAAATTAAATAATATTTACCCATAATGCATAAGCTGTTAGAAACCTATTTAATTCATCGAAAGTTTGTTCTTAAAGATGGAGACTTTATAAGCTCACCGCAGTCCATTGAAACAGGCGTACCCCAAGAAAGTATAGTGGGTTCTTTTCTATACTTAATATTCACTTCTGATGTGCCAACTTGTAATCAAACACATATTTCAGCATTTATAGATGATACAGCTATTTTAGGCGTGCATGAAAACCCCCAAGAAACATCTAAACTCTTGCAAGATCATGTACTCTCCCTAGAAAAATGGCTAGAATTCATACACATTAACTTCACATTGCGAAGAGATTCGTGTCCTCCAATGTTAATAAATAAACAGATTATACCCCAACAAACAGAAGTAAAATACCTTGGTGTGCATCTAGGTTAGGGTTGCCAGATTCCGATTCGCAAAAAGCTGGACATTGGGTTTAAAAAGCTGTACAACACAAAAAAGCTGGACATAAAAAATACTGAGAAAATGTTAATTTCGGTTTTGTGTAAATAATTTGTATTAAAATATCCTTTGTTTTCGACATATATACATTGTTGTACTATTATTTAAAAATATTACAATTGAATAAATCCATTGCATTCTTTAAAATTTATTTAACAAAAATTAAATTTTTCGGTTCAGTCCATAGTGCTATGGTATCCAACTATGGGGCACGGCCTCCGCTTCAAATATTGAAAAAATTCAAAGACTCCAAAATAAAATACTACGAATGATAATAGCAGCACCCTGGTATGTGAAAAATGTTAACATCCACCAGGGTCTCAATGTACCTATTGTGAAAAATGAAAAAGGTTAACACTCAGAATCGTATTTGAGAAAGCTTGAAGTACACCCAAACTCACTTGCTCGATACATATGAAGCATAGCCTACAACCGTTTGCGAAAAAGGAACACAACTGTGGTTGAACTTAATATAAATTAAGATTTGAATACTCATTGTCAGTTCATCTAATATCGTGAAGATTCAATAAATAAAAATAAATGAATTAAAAGAAAATTATTTATTTCTTTTGACAAACAGTTCTGTAAACTAAAAAATTGTTACCTTAAAAAATTTTATAAAAAATTTGAAAAAAAAAACAAATTAAACGAACTTTGAATATTAAAAAAATGTTTATCGGTAATTTTTAATTATTTTTAAATAAACAAACCAAAATAGTAAATATTATTACAGAACACAAAATTTTCGCAATATTATCTACTAGTATTTTAGTCTCAAATTAAGAGCTAGTTTTGATTTCTAGTAATGATTTTATTTGTATTATACAATGCACAGGGGGCCAGAGAGATCGATTTTTGGCCAAAAGTCTTTATCGTTGATCGATTTGTTGGAAAATGAGCATCATATAGTTATTGGGTATGGTGATTCCAAAAATAAATTAAAAAGTGAAAAATTCAAAATGGTTACTAAAATTTTTTTTAAGTTTTCTGATTTCGACAAAATTTAGTTTAAAAGTAGTATTAGAGTTATTTAATCAGAAACTGAAACCAGAATTTGTGAAAACAAAATGGCGGACACAACAGAGGGCCAGAGAGATCGATTTTTGGCAAAAGACTTTATCGTTGATCGATTTGTTGGAAAAGGGCAAAAACGACTTATGGCCAAAAATCGATCTCTCTGGCCCTCTGTGCAATGGTTCCAGAATTCAATGTAGTGGCGTAAAAAAAAACAGATAAATAAATTAAGATATAACAGAAAATAAATTTATATATGGTACTTGTAAATCTCTACAAAAAATACGTTTACAATATGCTTGGCTAGAGGATGTCAAGAGAAACTTGGCTTAAAATTATTATATTTTGTTAACAAAAATTTTGTTTTAGAGAGAAAAGTATCTACACAAATTTCTAGACCAGTAAAACTCAAAAAGTCCTATTTTTGCAAATTTCAAAATTACTCGAAAACTGTAAAACATAACAGGGCAATAATATTAAATCGTAAGAGAAACAAATTATTTTATGTCAGAGGTAACCTACTTTGAGCTCCGACACTTAGGGGTCTCTTGGGTCTCCCTTACCATTCCAAACATAGCATTTTCCTCTACTATACCCATACCAAATTGCATGCAAATCCAACCTGCTGATCATAAGTTACGGATTAATTTTCAAAAATTATGGATTTAGCTCCATTGTGAAATGTAAAAATAATATAAATATAGTTTGTTACTAAAATTTTGCTTTTAAATTGCAATAATCAATTAGAACTCTACACATAATAGTCGATTACAATTTGAGTTTAATAGCTTAAAATGTTCTACAAAAATTTAAGTGCCCTAATTATAATTGTGATAGTGACAACCTTTTATAAATAAAATATATCAAAACCTGTAAAAAACAAGGATTTTTTATCAAAAAGGTATAATTCGTTGACAAAAAAAAAAAAAAAAAAAAAAAAAACGTGGTTAATTTACTATTGAAAATTCTGATTTCCCCCCAATAAGATGTTAATTATTTACATATATATTATTTTAAAACGTAATAAATATTTTTATTATAACGTTTTTTTTTTTATTATTATTTTTTATTTAGAAACCTAATGTTGTTGCAAATATATCAGGTCAATCGTTGGGACAAAATACACCTACTGGTCCCTTGAGCTCTACCAGAACATCGTCCACATACAATTCCAGGCGTACTTCTCTGGACAATAGTATTGGTAATGATTTGCAGAATTTAGCAACTAATATTATAGAGGCTAATGATAACATTCAAGTCCAACAAACAAACATAGAAAATGGTATAACAGAAAATACACAAATCAATCAAAAACTATCCAAGCAGAATAGTTTAGAAAAAACTGTACAATCAATATCAGCTGGTAGTGCTGATTCAACTACAACAAATAATTCCAGCCAACGCCAAGGTGCTCTTACTCAGAGTTCAATAGCAGATCTAGAGAAAAAACTGGCTGCCTTAAGGAATGCTGAAATACCAGATGAGGTTTATTCAATTATGTTAGTTTTTATAACCTCCACTATTCCATTGCTTTTTATACTCACAGTCAAATTAAGCAAGTATAAAAAGAAATTAATTTGTATCTTCTAATCCACTGTTCTGATTGAATACAAACATTTCTACTACACTTTAGCTCACTATGAGCGAAAAATGCTTTAAAAATAGAAAATATGACCTTAAATTGAGATAAATGAAAAAATTTTAGCGCAAGTTAAAAAATTATAAAGAATTTCAAAACATTTTCAAAAAAATTTTAAATTTGATTTTAAAAGTTATGTGCCAAAATCGCTAAGAATTCAAGGCCAAAAAATATAAATTTAATTTTTGATGTCATAACTTTGAGTCTACATTAGAAAAATTTGTATCAAGGCAAGCGTCAAAATTTTATAATGATAAAGATTTCTCTAATGCAGACTGAATTTGTCAGTATTATTGCAGCGTTAAAAGAAAATTGTCAGCGCTCCGACTCTGACAACTTTGTCATGATAATGCTTGGTAAAATACGCCATATTGATTGTTGTTGGTACTTTTTTACATGATTTTCCCCTACAATTGACAGAGATAAAAAATGATCTGCAACTCAAACAAATATTTAACGTTTGTCTTAATACTTATTTCACTAATGTATACTTGACTTAAGAGATAATTTGCAGAGTAAGAAGGTTTTACTTAGGAGAATTCAAAAATGTAAAAATATTCAAAATCGTTTCAAAATCTCACGATATCTTTTTTACTCTGAATGTGGTAAACATTGGCCCACCGTAGAACTGCACGGGGGAGCATTTGAATTTTTGAATTCAAGCATAAATATCTTTTTAACTGTAAGAGATAACTTTAGTTATTAAGTTTATTTTTTCTTTATCTTGCCAGTTTCCAGAAATACGATTTTTTTTAACATTTACATACAAAAGGTAGTAAACTATGACACACTGTATCTTATCTTGTGTTATCACAGTGAGACTACGAGATTATTTTTACGAAAGCTTAGATCGTCCTCTATAACTCTTCCATACATTTAAATTTAATCCGATCAGTAGTTTAGTAGATTCAGATTTTTTACCAATAAATTCAGACAACAATATTCTGAAAGCATAACTCCACCGTTATTATTAAAAGTAACATATAATCGGTTTCCAATATCCATATTTCTTATCAGTTATTTCGCATTTAGTCTATTTAATTTTGGAATATATTTTTTATTTACTCATTATTATTTTATTGAATCTGTATTTTAGGCCTTACAATAAGTGTATAAATCTTAGATCTAATTACTCTAACGACAGCAAAGGTGTCATAAATAGACTCTCCTATTAGCGGAGTGGTAGATCATTTCTGCGAAGCTTTTTCGGGTTTTTGCTAGTTGTAATTTTGCTATATATTTTGCCTTAAATTTGTTGAATTCGTCCCTGACAAGGGATACATCAAAATCCTTATGGATGTTCTCGTTTCTTATATACCATGGTCACAATAGGATGCCATTTGTCCAAATTGGTTTTAAAACGAATTTGAATAAGAAAATGGTAAAAACATGATTTTTTTTATAATACATATATATATTTTAAGCTGTTGTAGAAAATTATATTTTCTTATGTAGGTGGTTGTTTTATTTTTTTTTTTTTTTTTTGGTTCTGCAAAAACGTTTAATTAAGGAGTGCGATCGAAAAAACCTTAACATATGTTTTGCCTCAGAACTTTTTTCCGAATCAATATTTAAATTTTTTAATCTAGTTATCTTTGAAAGATATGTCAGTTATTATTTTTAACGACAATCATGTTGATTTGTTTTGAGTTTGGTTCAAAACACATCTGGTAGAAGGGCACCCCTGTGAGCTCAGTACTCAGGCTTATTAGGTGCGAAAAGTTAATGCTAAAGTGGAGTTGAAAACATATAAAGTGAAAGATGTTCAAGACTGGAATTATAAAAAAATTTAGAAGCCACTAATAGGGCACGAAAATTAAAATAAAATTTCATACAGAAATTCTCATGTAAAATGCACAACTAAAAGTATGTACTTTGCAGCTTCCTGGCCAAAATTTGTATGTTGATGATGCTATAAAGTTTAGGAGCGAAAAGCAGTAAAGCATTCCTTATTTGGTAAGACTTATGCATTTGCACCAAAAGGTGCAAGTTATTTGTGAATTCTATAAATATCAAAAAATACAACAAATAATCTTTGCAAAGAAATATTTTTCCTCTCATAAGAGAGACAATCTTTTTAGTCTTATTTGACATCATGTTACTATTTATGTAATTATGTACATACTTTTTATACCAAAAGCGGTCATTTCTCTAAATTACGTGTAGCTAAAACAACTGAAGTGGTATTGGAAGAGGACCAAAAAGGTGTTCCAAAATATCGAAAATATTAAAATGTGATGGGCAGACTGTTCCTAAAATGAGGCTGAAACAACTATCAAATCTCAAATGAAAGGGTTACCGGAAAAGGTCTACAAGTTCGTAAAAAGTGTTAGAAGAATAAGAAATATATTTTTCTATTACCATTTCCAATTTTTTTAATTTTATGTATATTAAGAATTTTTCGATCGCACTTCTTGATTAAATTTAACAAATTTAATGTTTTAAATTTCTAATACATTTCTAATTTTGTTAATGTATTCCAAATAATGTTGCTGTATCCTCCAAATTCCAGTCTTCTATATATTCCTTCCTCTTAGATCGTTATTTTTATGATTATTATATGGCTTTTTTTACCCTATAGTTTTATTCGTTACCGACAAGTAGTAGTAGTAGTTAAAAAAAGAGAAAAAAGAACTAACACAAAACATGTCACGGGATTGGTCGAAAGTAACAGAGACCGGTTCTAGTTCTAACACTTTGTATGAGCTGGACCATGTTCAGGTACATGGTATTAGTCTGGGAGAGAGAAGTTCACCCTCTTTAACCAGTTTTGGGACACGACATAGAAAGGGCATATTCAATATTAATAAATATAATACAATTTTGTAAAAATAACTAGGAAATTGTTATATAAGTATTTTAAGTATTTACAATTTATATATTTTTTTAATGCCGATGGCATTTTTTTACTCCTGAGTAGATTTCTTTTATCTAAATGCGTTATTTTTTGTCTTACTTTTTTTGCTATAGCTTTTCAAACGATATTAGAGAGGAAAGATTTATATTCCGAAAAAATTAAACTAAATAAATAAATTAAAATCTACTGAAATTTATATATTTGCTGAATGAAAATTTAATTTTAGAGAAAGGAGAGTGTTTTTTCGGCTCAAAAACACAAAAGATTTTAATTTTAGCAGTTTTTAAATTCAAATTTTTCATTAATTTTTGATCTCGGTAAAGATTTTTTATTACATACAAAAATACTGGAACTTATATGAACAAAATTGGACTGAGAACAAGTATAGGTCTTATCGAGGGCTTTAGTAAAACAAAAATGGCTTTAAAGTCAGTGGCCTATTTGACGTCCAATAACTCCGCTGTGGATTCTGAAATTTGTGACGATTGTTTTTTTAACTGAACTTAATTTAAAAGAAACAAAAAAGATAAGTATTCTTACTGTGTTGCTATCATCAGACGTTGACATAGATTTGTTAGTGTATATTTTTACATATTTTACCCTCAACGAAATATTTTTGCATTTGCCAATTATTAGTGCATATGTTATAAATATTTTGTTATTTTTATGGTATATCTAGCACTTTTAAGGCACGTTTTGACATTTTAAGAATAATATGAGATAACATATTCTTCAAATAAAATATTTTTAATATTTAATTTAATAAAAAGAAATGAGAAAAAAATAATAAATTTTAAAATTAACTTTAATAAATACCCTTTTGTCATTAAACAATATATTTTATTCCTCATTCGTTCGAATAATCGAAAAAAATTTTAATTGTATTTCATCGCACATAGTTATTCTTATTTTATGTTTAATAATACTCGAGTAAACGTTTTACCTAATGTGAAATATTAGACATATCCATAAAAATTGTACGTATGACATTCCAATTTAGAAGTCGCTAATAGGCCAATGTTTAACTTATTCTTTGTGTTTTAGTAAAAAAATATTTATTTAATTTTCGCGAAAATTATCTATTAAAAATAAGATAATTTTTTACATTGAAAAATGAAAAATGTCACTTCGGTAAAATTGCTTTCGCTATAAATCCGAAATAACACATGTCGAAATGACTTGATATAATATTATGTACAAATCGGTTCAGTGATTTAGAAGATTCATAAATGCAACTTTGCGAGTACATATAAAAAACAAATTTTTAAGTATATTTATTAATTTATTTTTTGAAACGTTTAAAATCATGGTGGAGGGTATAAAAAAATCGGCTTAGCCGTAAGTCGTTTATTTAGTTTTTTCTGTGTTTTTACAAATAAATTTATTTTTAATTTTTTAAACAATCGAACTCACAAAAATAGACTAAAAATCCGTCGACTTCGTTAACAAATAGTAGCTCAACTACATCAGTCACTCAAAGCCAAACCGTAGATGAACCTCAACGCAGTGTACGCAAGATTTCCCGTTTTTGTGTAAGCCGTGTTCAGGAGCAAAAATCAAATGAAAATACAACAAGCAATAAAAAGTCAACATCTGGCGTGGCAACACCTCCATCGTCAATTTCTGCTTCTACAGATTTACAAACGCTAAATGGTAGTAGCACAAATGATAAAAGTAGTGTAATTAATACACCAACGGAACAATTAACTACACCGTCAAGTTGTCCACAACAGCCTCAACAGCAGATTACAAATTCGGGTGCTGTCGTTCAATCTATATCAACGCAAGTACAGCCATCAGTATTAAATTTGCAACAACAGAACCAAACATTGGTTTCATATAATCCCAATAACAACACAACTGTTCAGATTCAGCAACAACATGTGCAACAGCAACAAAAAGTAGCAAATGCTGCTAGTGCACAAATTTTAATGCCAAATTTGCATGTGCAACAACCATTACCCCAAAAACCGACTACACCTTCAAATCAGCAAAAAGCTGCAGCACCTGTTTCTACAGAGACCCAAAAGTCTGGACAGCAGCAACTACAACATGCGCCCCCATTAACGTCTCAGCCATCTAATATGCAGATACTTCAAAAGAATCTAAATCAACAACAAATACCTTCAACCAGTCAGCCAGTTTCTGTTATTCGTTCTTTACTTACGCCAACTTTACCACAAAATTCAACTTCATATATTATTCAACCAGGTTCGCAACAACAACATATAGCAAATTCGGTTCATTCTCAGCAATCACAGATTCAAACTAGTAACCTGCAGCAGCCGGTTTATATGCAAACTGACGGTATGTAATATATATATATATATATATATATATTGATTTTATAAATAAGTAACACATATATTACTTAAAATTATATTTTATATCCCAAAATTATCAAATTTTGAATATTTCACGTGAATAGTTCATTTGGACGTAAAAAGATATTTTGAGAAATATTATTAAAATGGATACATATATACTTCATAATTTTCAACTTGCTCATAACATAATTCCTAAAACTTTATAAAATAATATGATAAAAATACGGAAAACGTAACACCACTCCAATTTTTTTCGATGTTTGAAGCCAATTGTGATAATTTTTCTGTTTACTCCTGGAATTCTGAAAAAATCAATCACATTTCATTTTTTGGATGGATACATATCTGTTTGAATTCGCAAGCAAGTTATATATCACAAAGTAGACAAAGTGTTTGTAAAAATTTAGCTATTCAATACTTTACATTGCAACAACATGTTCAAAAATAAAAATTTAAAAATAATTATCCATCTATCAAACAATATATAGAATAAACGGACTAAAATTATTTAAGATATTAGGTATTTCCCAGACCATTAAATTGATTTATTTTATTTATTTATTTATTTTTTTAATTTTTAAATAAAATGCAATTTTACATAAAATATTAAACATAATTACGGAAAAATATTTTTTTGTTTATCCAGGTTAATCAAACCCATTTCCATCAACTTATGATATTGTTTAAGGCTTTTTCAAACTTTAAACTTTTTTTTAACAAATTTCAAAGAAGTGTAAATAAAACCACGTTTATAGTCAACACTACGGAAAATAAAAATAAAACAGAGTTGCCTACATTGTTTGAAAGATTTCCATGTTTAATTTTCCTAAATAAATCAGCAGAAACAAGCCTTGAAAAAAAAAACACTTCTTTTTCAGTGCTGTGATTACAATTTAAATAATAACATCTATAATCTTGAGCATATTATTGAGATTGACCTGCAAAGCTGATGTAGGCTAACAATATTATTTAAATTATTTTACCCAGCGGTTCGTTGAACTAGTTCCGTAATATCGTATTCGTTAGCCACTCATAATCAGAGACGAATCAATATTGAATTGTTTTTTTTTTTTCTAGTTATATTTGAAAAATATGTCAGTTATTATTTTTAATTACCATATTGATTTGTTGTGAGTTATAAAATGAGTGAAGAAAAAGATTTACGTGATATACATTATTGAACAATTTTGAAAAAACTCCAAATTGGGCCCACATACTATTGGCCAAAGTATGTTATTGAATAGTGTTAGGAGAATTTGACCATTGATAGCAAACAGCATGCTTTTAGCTCAGAACTATTGGTGGGAAAAGTTAATGCTAATGCGGAATTGAAAACATATAAAAATAAAAATTTTCAAGACTGAAATGCTGCGTAAAAATTTAGAAGACAAGAATAGGGCACGGAATTTTAAATCAAGTCATACAAAAATTATCATGTCGTAAAATGCACGACAAAACGTATGTACTGACAGATTTTTTTGCAGTTTCCTGGTCAAAATTTGTATGTTGTTGATGCTGGAGAATATGTAATGATACGTTTAAAAACGAAAAGCTATCGACATTCCTGATTCAGCAAGATTTATACGGTACGTTCTATAAATACCGAAAAATACAATAGATTGTTTGCCAAGAATATATATTTTTTTGTCATAAGAGATCCGATGTATCATCATGTTACTAAATAAGAACCCTACTACAATTACGAAGTTTTTGTACTAAGGGATGTCAATTCTCTAAATTATCCGGAGCTAAGACCAGTGAAGATATATTAGATTTTCGTGAAAAGATAATTTAAAAGGAGTGTCCAAAATATAGAAGATTTTGAAAGAAGATTTAGAAGAAAATCAAAGGGTTACCAAAGTAGGTCTAAAATTAATAAATAGTGGTTAAAAGAATAAAAATTATATTTTTCTATATTATATATTATCATTAATATAAAAATAATCAAAACTCTACGATCAAACATTGCAAAGTTTTTTTTTTTTCTTTTTTTAATTTTATATATGTTTTTCGATTTCACTTAGTACTTAGTCCTTAGTACTTTTTTTTGATACTAAATGCATAAATTTACTCTTTGGCTATAAATGTGTTAATTACATTTTATCTTCAATAGTAATAGGATAGACCATTCATATGGTACATTAAAACCTTACATGTTTTGAAAAATTTCCGAAATATATAAAATTACATGTTTAAAATGAGAAAATATGATAAAATATTTTAAGAAGTTTTTTATATTCTTGGACTGAATAATTATTTAAATGAATATTCAAGCTCGTGATATGCCTCTAGTATAATTTGGAGTTATTTTTTTTATAATTAAAATACGTAATTTTAGAGGTGTTTTAAAAATGATAAATTTTTACATTGAGATGTAAAATTTTGGGAATCATATAAAAACATACAAATCTATATTTACAGAGAATACATATGCATTTTTTCGTGAGACACTTTAATACATATTTACAATTGGTGTTTAGGCTTCGGTTTTATAAAAAACTAAACACGTATTTAGGAGATACAAGATACAAGCCATTTCTAATTTATTAACTCTTAATTATACAATAAGTAATAAATTCTACAAATTTATATTCTCAAATAAAAATGTTCCAAATTTCAGGCAACGGTTATGTTAAATTATTTATTTTAAATTACATATTTGAGTTTTGCACAAATAACAAATAAATAACTATAAAATGTATGCATTTTACTACTCTGAGAGTGAAAAAGTTCTGTTTGAATTTTGTTTTGACGTCGAAAATATTTTCGTATTCCATTCCATGTTTTTAAGTGGTGCATTTCTATTTATTAGTAGTTTGGAAAGTACAATTCTCGACTTTCGAGTGAAACTGATGCTACACATATATACACATAATGCCATCAGCACAACAGATTACTAATAGTACGAAAAATAGTATTTGGGATGAAAAATTTAAAGAAATAAACTAATAATATTTGTTTTACATATTATTTTGTATTTTTTAAGCTTTAATTTCCTTGAATAATTACTTTTATTTAAACTTTTTATTTCTGATGTTTTAATTGATCACATACAAGACCCATGAATTCTTTGAATTCGATCGAACTTCAGTAAGAAGTCTTGCAAGCGGATTAGGGAGAATTTTGTCGTATCATCAGCAAACGTAGAAACATCACATACTGATAAATCAGAAGTGTAAATTAAGCACAAGGTAGGTCCAAGAACACTTCCCTGTGTTACACCTGATTTTACTTCAAATTCTTCTGTTGCAAACTCGTTATATTGTACTCTAAATAATCGGTTAGATAAATAAGAATCCAGCAATTTGTGGGTACATGGTGGTAGTAAACATTCAATTTTATATTATGCCCTTGTTCCAAACTTTGT
>MINK01000673.1:0-15433 GCA_001735545.1 Phormia regina
AAAAAAAAAAAAAAAAAAAAAAAAAAAGGAAAATGGTAATTTTCCAGAAAAGTAATTATATTAGCAAAGCTAGTTCTTGGATTATTCAACCCATAGAATACAAAAATAATAAAGCAAATTCTGAAAAATCCAAAGTATGTTTTATATGCAAATATTTTGATGAAAAACGGGAAAATAATTTTTTCTATCGGCACTAATTGACAAAATCCCCATATAATTTATAATATATGTATATAATTTAAAAAAACACAACACCTAATTTAATTTGAAATATCTCTGGGAAGGCTTTGTTAATTTAATTGATTTTGCATATATATTTTAATATGAACCTTTTTTTTAATAATAAATAATTATACAAAATGCGATTGCATTTTTTTCGTTAAATATTCTATTTTAATTATTTAATTTTTTCATATCTTTTGATTTATTGATGGATTTTAATTAAAAAAAGCATATGAAGGCCTTCTTCTTTTTGTATAATTAATCCAACATTTCCAAAATGCTTTTTGTTTGAAAATATAAATGCAATTTATAGATGCTTTTTTGATATTTTTATTTATTTATTTATAATTGTAAATTAATAAAATTTTAAGTGCACTTAAATGTCGGGGGCAATTTAATACAACTTTAATTGTTACAACATATTCTTTCGCTTGCAATTTTTTCCAAAATAAAATTTACAATTTTAAGTTTGGGAGTTTAAGCGTTTATATTACGTAGAACTGCCGTCGTCGATAGCCGAACAAAGGAGGAGAGAGCTAAGAATGCCGTCAGAGCTTCCTTGATCTATCTTAATAGGATGACCAAGAAAGATCTGACGACATTCAGTGGTAGAGATAAGTACCTTATCAAGAGGCACAGGAAGAGTGTCATTAGATTTGAAAGAATCTATGGCTCTACCACAGCTATCTTGAGAATGTCTTATCCCGAGAGACTAAATGCAATGTTTGACGCCGTTTCGGAAAGGGCTAGTGAGAGTACAGGAACAGTGTCAGGGGTCGCACTGGAGTCTAGGAAAAAATGTAAATGATAGCGGCCGACCAACTAAACCAATCACGTCTTCGGAACGATTGGTTGAAACTGTGAAACCGACTATCATTGCCAAGCAGGGGGCTGATCGTAAACCATCCGGCAACTCTTGTATATCACTGCCAGGCCTGGAGACGATTAACACTCAACAAGCAAAGAAAGGTGCAGCAAACAACACTCCCAGCTCTCTTAAAGGTTTTCAACAGAAGATGATAAAGAACGCTGGAAGTGGGGTGGGCCAGCACCTTTCTACATTTTTATCTTTAATAATAACTAAACTAAGGGCCTCATTTTAAAAACGAAAAGACCAATATTAAATTAAAATTTTACAGTATTCTTCATATAAAATTTGAACGTTTGAAAATGTTTCCTTTTACAAAATGAAGGCCTGAGTTTTTGGCGTAAGGTAAATTTTGTTCACTGAAAATTTTGAAATAGTGTCCCTTAAATGCATTTTTACACCTTAATTAAGCAGTATTATATAATATGTATAATAAAATAGAGTTTCCGTCCATTTTTTATTTCATATAAACTTAAAGTTTACTGTATCGGGACATATTATTTCAATTCATAATTTTTATTAGAACAACAATATGTAAAAGAACAAAATAACAAAAATAATTATAAAAAACGATATATTTCTTTTTTACTATGAAACTGCTAATTACTTAAAGTTTTCTCAATAAATTTTTAAATTTTGTAGCAATTTGTAAAATTTTAAATTGTGATGCTTTTGATTGGCACCCTTTCATATAGAGAATATGAAATATTTTTCTCATTTTTGCGAAAAGAAACAAATTCACATCTTCTAAAGTACTGATGTTTGTTAGTACTAATATGTGCTACTTTGTGGTGCTAACAATATTACAAATCTAGTTCTGTTGTAAATTTATGATAACCTTATCATTGTTCCTTATGTTCTACACAGCACTGTATGTAGCTGAAAGGAAAGGTTTTCAGCTTATTTTATGTGCTAATATGCCAATTCTGCAGTTTTTAGGATTCCTAAGAATAAAGTTCATAACATTTTATCTTTATACTCTAGTGATTTCAACACTATTAAGGGAAATCCTTGTAAAAATGTGCGAAATCGTGTGGCTGGTACATAGATATATATAAAATGTAACAAACTTTGAGTTTTTGACATCATCTGCATTATATTTGTTAGTTTTCTGTTGATTAAAAATTTATATTTCCCAATAAAAAATTGTTTGTCATTTTAAGAAATTATTTATGTGAATTGAAATGTAAGTCAATCTCAATTTCTTCATCAAACGTAAATTAAACTTTTTCTGAAATAAAAAAGCATTAAAAATGAAGTGCCCAGTTTACTGGAAGTTTATAGCTTTAAAGCCATTTGCCTATTTTTGCATTTAAGGTATTTTGGGTTCAGATGCTCTTTGTTTTTAAAGTTACTTTGTTGGATTACAACTAAGATTTATTTGGCCTGTCAGACATGATGCCATTACAAATTATGGCTGAAGCAGAGAAATGATTGAAGAGTATTGAATGTCCGTCGATACTACTGCGATTCGTAACATGACACCGATGTGATTTGCGAAATTAGTCTGATTAGTACGCCTGATATATCGCTGATAGATTTCCGATATTATAATTGGCCAGTATTATTTTTTATTTTTATTAAATTCAACATGAAACCAATTTTCTCAATTTAACGTATATATTAAAAAATATATACATTCCAGCAAATAACTATGTAATTTTTAATACAACTTATACTTACATATTATAGATATTCAATTTATTAAATAAACGTGAAAATACCAAGTTCTGCAAAAGAAACAAAATCTCTGTCGCAGACAAAGTATAATATAAGAGACCAATGTAATAATTGTTTATTTTACAAAAATTCGAAAGTCCATTATAAATCTCAAAGCTTGCTGAATTCTAAAATAAAATTATTCTTTTAAGGTCATGCTGTTAGTAAACATAAAACTTGTACACTGGTAAGATATAACAAATAATGAAATAAACTACAAACTTAATGTATACAATGTAAATATGGGACACCAGGGAATTACGTACGATGTACAAACTAAAGAAATTAATCTATTTATATATATTTTTTTCAAAGGGAATTTAATGAAAATTTATAAATTTTAAACTCACCACTGTCCCCAATAATTAAAAGTTTAAATAAATGATCAAATCCACGAGCCATATTTGCAGATTTATAATACGGAGGGGTTTGAATGTGAATACACAAAAGGAATTATTGTTTATGGAAGATGTTGATAATTGATATTTTTGGGATGCAAATGAACACTGCAAGTTAAATATGTAGTATATTCTTATCAGAATAATTGCAACGAAGTCTTTATAATATAAATGTTATTTTGTTGCAAAATCAACCACTCTACACACCCACACACTTTAGGTGATTGAAACGGTTTACAGAATACTTATTTATTTTTGTTATTTTCTTGTTATCACTATATTAGTTAGGAAACATAAAGTCCATTTTAAAAAATGTTTTAAATATTTTAGTTTTTAATTTTTTATAAATTTGGGTATTAGTTGTGCTACGTTTCTTGTTTCGTTCACACGTTGATTGCTTGTTGTTGTATGTTGGTTGGGGTGTTTGCTGTGCTGTTGTTATGACTGACCAACGATTTGATAAGAAAATCACTTGTTCGTAATTTTTACAGTATTATATATTTGACTGCCTTTGTTCCCTTATTATGGATTTTTCTTGCTTCCGTTTCTTTTTGGGGGAATATAATAGTAATTCGTTTTATGGCGTTTGACGTATTAATGTACCGGCTAATTATTTGTATTACTTAACAAAACACAACATTTAACTAAATATTAGTTAAATTATCTGAAACTCCCCCTCAAGTGGCAGTTGTGTTCTTTTTTTATTTTTATCGTCAATACTTGTAAACTTTTTGACTTTATAAATTTAGTTATTGATATGATTATTTTCTTTTTTCGTATATTTATTATAATATTTTCTTTAATCTCAATTATATTTTATTGAAAAAGTTGCTGCTGAAAAAAACTTTCGTTTTAGTCTCGTTTAAGTCAAATGACTTTGGAAAACTATTATTGTGATGATATTCCTACCCTCCTCTTCCACGACCCCTCTTAATTTTTATTAACACTTTAATCACTTTGTCCACATACACACAAATACTGATTGGTTGGTTGTCGGGCTGCTGCTTCTGACTTTTTTGCTATTTTTGCTAGAGCGATTCACATTACTCCCTCTTCTTTTTTGTTGTATTTTTTGCACTTCGTCTTTTTTTACTTTTTTTGCCTTCTTCGATTATCGTAATATTTTTTATTGATATTTTATAAAATGCGATACATTTTTGATGATGTTTTCGAAATTATTAAATATTTTTTTTTTCAAATAAAAGGAATTTGGAGTATTTTATAAAATATTTGATGTGACTCTTCTCTTCAAATGCGTCATTCAGTGACCTGCGCCGAACGATTTTAGCGGCGGCTTATCTAAAAATTGTTGCCGGCGGCTCAAAATCGGCTGTTAGACGGCTGAAAGGTGAACATTAAAACTTTTTATTTGCTAGTTTTCATATCGTCTTATTGAGCACATTGGTCCCCAAATGTGGGCCCCTTTAGATAAAATGCCGTTTGTTTGAACATAATTTATAAGTATTTCCTTAAAAATGTATCACATAAATTTTTGTATTTTTTGTACTTCTAAAGTGTTTTGAAGTGAGTGATTCCATTTCAAAACAGACAGCAATCGGATTTAACATTTATGATTTCAATAAAATTTGCTAAAAGTATTTTTCATTGGAAGTGATTTTTAAGTCAAAAGGTTTTAGATTCATGTCTCTTTTCTGTCCAGTCGAAAACATGTAAAAACTGGACAAAGTTGTTGTTGCTTACAACTTCTAAAAATATATGTTAGATATCGAATCTTAGTTTAATAAAACAAAGTTTTATTACACCAAAAATTCAAATATCAAGACGCAATACAGTAGATTCGGGGAAAATTGAACTAATTTTTACCAAGGATGTTCACGTTTTCGATTAGTATACATAAATATAAAACTTTTTGGTTAAAACGAACAAAAACAGGTATCATATTCTTCCAGTACATAGTACAATTAGAAAGTATACTCGTATGAACAGCTGTTTTACAGTTGTTCATCGACATACATACATATTTCTATCAAGACAAACATCAAAAAATTATCGTGATAAAGATTTGTCTAATGTAGACTGAATTTGTCAGTATTATTGCAGCGTTAAAATAAAATTGCACTCGAGCTCTGATAATGCTTTGTAAAGACGCCATCTTGATTGTTGTAGATACTTTTAATATAGTTTATTATGATATGCGTTTCCCCCCTATAATTTACAGAGATAAAAAAATATCTACGACTCAAACAAAAATTTGACGTTTGTCTTGATACAAATTTCTCTAATGCAGACTCAACGAAAAAGTTATTAAAATAACATGATGATGCCACTCTTATATAAATATTAACGCGCCGTCCACACACGCTTTTTTCATATTCGAGCAATGAACAAAATTTTGTGCGCACATACATTTCGATAGTATGGACCCAACATGTTCATGTTTTGTTCTTGTTCGCACATCGTTGTTCGCACAATTGTCCGAGCAACCATGTCTGCCATCAAACGTCATTTCGTATGCGGAAGAAGAGGCGCTGAATGTAAATGTATCGAAGTGACACTGTCGGCAAACAAAAAACTATGGTTTGTTCGACAAATGTTCTGCCCACTCAAAACAAAATGGAAAAAATTGTGTGTATTTCTCTGCTAATGTTTTGTTCATGTGCGAACAAGAAAAAGGCTAGTATAGACGGTACGTAACAAACAACAGAAAGTTACAAATTACACTAAGACGGAAACAATTATAATCTATATAAATCGAAAGACATTCATTAGAAAAATCGTGTTCACAAAATTAAATACAAACTAGTTTTTAAGACATTGTCCATCTCTCAAAAACAGCGATTTATATAATAAAACTACTTTTTTTACTAATTAAATTATAATGACTTATGTATTACATTCTTTATTGAGTTCTGTAATATAATGTTACATTTTTGGTTTTTCCTTGTTTTAAACAGGCAAATAAAAAATTTAATTTTTTTTAAAGAAAATTTAATGGAAAATTAATAATAAGCTTTAAGGTTTTATTTATTTACTTATTTCTGTTTTGTTTGTTGTAATGATATTATATACTATATACTTTTCTTTTTTTAATTTGCTAAACACATTTATATATTTAATTACATAATTTAATAATTAATAAATTCATTTAAATAACAAAATTAAATTTATTTTCTTTGATTTTTTAAACTATGTTTTATAATTTTCATGTATACCATTTAAGGCAATTAAAATTTTTATTAGAAATAAAGTCAAAATATTAGAGATCATATTGATTTTTTCATAAATTAAATAAAGAAAATTAAAAAATAAAAAACAAATTAAAAAGTAATTTTATATTTTAATACAAATTTTAACGATTTTATTTTATGTAATTTTAAGTGATTTTAAAATTATTATCTCTTTATTAGAATTTAAATGTTTAAAACAAACAGTTATTTTCTTTTTTATTAATTGTTAATATTGTTATTTTCTCGTTTATATTATTTTAATTTTATACACATTAAATTAGTTTGTGTGTGAGTTTTTTTTTCGATTTGATATTTGGTTGGCATGTTCTATTTTCTTTTTTTGCATTTAATATGTATAAAAATTTTCCTTTTTTTTTATAAATAACAATTATTTGAATATTATGTTTCCCTTTTTTTAATAATTAGCTTCAGTTACCAAATTATTTGACCATCTACTAATGAAATTTTAGAACATCCTTTAAGTACAGACTTTATAACATTGTTGAGGCCTTTTTTTCATTATGTATATTAAAATATTCTTTTTTAACTTTTTTCTTTTTACTAACTTTTTGTTTATTTTTATTATTGTTAATACATGTTTCTTATATCATGTTAATACATAATTAGGTATATATGTATATATTTATGTATTGTATATAAATATAATTGTTTTTTATGATCAAAAATCTTTATTTGCTTTTAATTGTTTATATATTTTTTTAATAATAAAATATTATTTTTATTTATTTTTTTTTTTTAATTGAATTTATGTTTCCTGTGTTCTTGTTATTATATTAAAGGTAATTTGTTGTTGCTGTTACATAAAATTTTTCGAAAATTCGAAATCCCTTTTTAATTTTTATAATGGCCGTAAGTATTGTTTATTAAATTAGTTTATTTTTTGGCCTTGACGTATTTGTGTAAATTTTAGTTCTTACAAGTACTTTTTGTTTCGAATGCATTAAATGCCTTTTCAAATATGTTTGTATATAAATTCCATTGATATTTTTTGAAATATTTATGTATATTTCAAATTTACAATGACACATAATTTTTAAATAAATAAAGATAAAAAATTGCTTTATGTGGCATAAATTATTTCGAAAAAATAACTCTATTTTATAGAATAAGTCGGGGTTCACACACTGCAATTTTTCTTGCCGCAATACTGACTTTGTAGAAGAGAGAGGTAAAGAGAATGTAAAAATTTAGTATTCCCTTCTCCTCTCCCTCCTATAAACTCAGAATTGCGGTAAGAAAAATTGCTGTGTTTGAACCCAGGCTAAAATTAGCAAATAATTTCTTTCAAATTAAATAACCATGAAGACGTTAGTAGTTCATCGTTGTAAGACAATCTCCTTGATATTTGCAATTGCCTATTTTGAACCCTGTTCTATCGTATGTCGTAAATGATTTCAAAATAAATTGTTAAAAGCAAAAACCAATTAATATACATTTTTGCGATATACATCCCCTTGTTTGGATGCAATAAAGTTTGTAAAAAGAGAAAATATATAAAGACGAAATACTATAGCTTAACAATTTTTTCTTTCTTTATTTAAAAAAAAATGTGCCAATGCTTTATTTTCACTATTTTGCTGTTATTATTTTCCTTTTTTGCTATTATATATGTACCTTGTTTTATTTTGTAAGTATTTTAAATGCTTATTAATCTGCTTAATTATGCCATTTATATGAAACGTTATCATTAGCTTAAGCTTATTTTATTTTCAATATATATATTTCAGACATGCATAATTTTTATTTCTATTTATATAAAATATATAAAATAACTTAAAAAAATTAGGAACTTTCTACTAAATTGAAATATTCCAATAGATTTTAAATTTGAATTGTTTTTTATTTTGTGTGTTTTAATTTTCTGTTCTTAATAAAAGAAATATTAAATGGACATAATTTAAAAGCAATTAAAGAAATCTCAAGCAAAAAAATTTTATTGAAAAAAACTATTCCCAAAAAACCAGAGCAACAAAAAAGTGCAAAAAACGTAGTTTTTATTCCTATTCAATTTTAACATATTACCCTAACATAATATTTAACATATTTTGGACTATGCATCTCATATTTTGGTATATTTTCATTATTTTAAACTCTTTTTTAGTAAGTTATATTTTTTGAAAGAATTAATAATTATATATTATTTAATTCTATTTTAAAAAGTATTGCCTCTTAATCACTTTCTTCTCTCTTAACTATCGTTAGGAAACCCAGCCCAAACAAATTATGTATTATATTATGAAAAGTCAATTTACTTAAAAGAAAAAGGTTACTCACCCTTCACAAATAAAATTCACTTTACTTAAACTCTATGCTATAAAATAAACTTTTATAATTCACCTTTAATTAATTATTTAAATGTGAACTTATGAAAATTTAACAAATATGCACGTATAAACTGTAAATTATTTTCGCCACTCACTTTTGTTTACATTGCGAAAAAACAATGAGTTGCCATATTCAAATGTTCCATATATAACATAACCAACTAATAAATAAATAAACGTAACCAACAAATAAAACTAAAAAGAAAATATATATAAAGGCATTGTTTTTTTTTAATAAGATTGATTTATTTTGCAACTTAAAGCGAAAAAAATATGTTCATAAAACTAAACAACAAATATTTCATTAATAATAAAATAAATGTAAAACAATTAAAATAATTACATAAAATATATATGTATGTATATGTACAAAATACATATTTACATATGCATAATATTAATAAAGTTAAATAAATAAAATTTGTTTTTAATTGTTTTTTTTTAAAGAAATTAACAGTATTTTCAAACTATGTCCTCAAATAAGATTAAAATAATTAAAAATAAACAAAAAAACATTTTAAGGAAATAAATATTATTATATAATATTTAATTTAAATGGTAAAAATAAATGTATATATGTGATTTTGTACATGATTTTTTTTATAAATTTATAATATATTTGCTTTTGTTAGTATGAAGTTTTTTTAAGTTTCTTTTCTTTTAGTTGTTTTTTTTTCGTTTATATATTGTGTATAAAAACATTTTCATGTATAAAAAGTTTTTGATTTTTTAAATCTTGTTCAAAAATTTGTTTGTTTCAAAAAACAATTTGGTCTTGTTTCCAAAAAAAGTAACTAAAATTGGATTTCTTTGTTTAAATAATATGTATATAGTAGATAAAATAAAATAATACAAACTAAAACAAATTAATTAAATACATATAAAGATTAATAAGAAATATTTTTTTAAATAATAGTTTGTTTGTTTTGCTTATACATATAAAATTATTATAATTGTCTCGAAATAATTATTTTACACTTTTTTATTTTTTAAATATGATTTAGGGTTTTTTTGTTTTTAATTGTTAATCTTAAATTTTAATGCCTAAAGAATTTGGTTAAATTTTGTATATAGTTTTGTTGTCATTGTTTTATGATTTTTCTTTTTGCTAATACTAAATGTTACCTTGTTTTTATACCCTACAACACCATAGGTGATTGGGGTAAGATTTATTTAATTATATTGTAATTTAAGTCTAAAGATTTTTATGATGTTAATAATGTATGATTTTTTTTAACAATAAATGTTCTATAAAACAATTAAAAATTATTGTTGTTCAATGATTTAAACTATATTAAAAAATCCTTGTATAATTGAGAAATAGAATATCATATAACTTAATATTTGTTTTTTCTTTTTCAAAAAGGCCTTAACAATTTCAATGCTTTCAATACAGTTTTTGAGGTTATGTTTTTTACGTTTAATGTTTGTTACTGTTTCAACTACTACGATTTACTTTCTCTATGTTTCAATCCTTTTTAGGGATTTGTATTTTTCTAATATCTAATAAAAAGTATTTTTAGTTTTTACTTTCAAAATGATTTGTGATAAGTGTGTTTTTTGTTGTTATTTAGTTTATGACGTTACTACATAATAATCCTGTTTATTTGGCATCTTAAGAAGACGTTTTGTGCGAAATTCATATGCCCGACGACAAAACATTACCAATTCCGGATTGGTATTATCGGGAACGATACGTATACTGTAATAATTGGGTCGTTTTGGTACAATATTGACGTCCTCAATATCTTCTTCAGCAGCTCGTAGCCGTCGGCGATATCTAGAAACAGAAATTGGATAAGAAGTAATTTAATATGCTCTTCGTTACCGGGAAAATTAATAACTAAAAAAAATATACTAAATATTATTATATTTAAATAAAAATAAATTGTAATTATCATTTAAATAAAGATTTAAAAATATAAAAACAATACAATTAATCAAAAAACGATAAACAACTTTAGTTGTGTTTAAAATATATTTTGAGAATTTTTGAAAAAAAAACCGAAGTTAACTTATTGTTAAGAAGGGTCATATATTTTATAAACATCTCAATTTCTACTCTTTCCAGGTTTATAACTCATTTCAATACAAAAATATATAAATTCATTAGATATAGTCTAGGAAAACCTGAGATCAAACATTTATTTACATTATGTTTTTGGACAGTGAATATTTTACAACGTTTCTGATAAGAAATCCATTTATAGTTTAAAGTTTGGATACTTTCAGACCTGTGTTCTCGCTCGTGCTTTAAAAATATAAGTTGTTTTTTGAGAATTCTCTAGATTTTGAACTTATACCGCTTACAATTTTGTATCCGTAAAAATTGATTCTTCAAATCGATTAATCGATTACTTTACAATTGTTGAATATACTTCCTACTAGAAAGCAGTATTTTTGACCACAATGAAAAGGTTTGCAGAATCTTTTTTTAATCTTTATAAACTATTAAGCAAAAACATAATTATTTAATTTTTAATCTATCATACAAAAATGCTTGAAGTACTCAAAAACTATAAAATATTGTACATATTTAGATATTTTCTCAAAATAATTTTAATTAAATAACAACAAATACAAAAATAGCCAATATATGAATTAGAAAATATAAACATTTTGTATACTGCGAAATTTTCGAGATTTCCCTTTGGTAAATTTAGATTTCTAAACGAAAGTTTTCAATCCATAAATATTTAATTTAAAATAAAATTTTAATTTGATAATGTTATAATTGGAATAGCCTCAATAGTAAACAGTGAGTAAAATAAATTAAAACTTTTAACTCACCTGCAGTATTCACTAAATGTTAAAACATAACATTTATCTTCAATGCAGGCCACAGAATTGTGATCGCGATGGCGTGAAGCATACACTTCGTCAGGACTATCACTGGGTTGTCGACCTTGTTCGGTATGCTCGGGACGATAATACCATAATAAAGACATCATCATTTCACCTACAAAAAAAAAAAGCCCACTTTAATATTATCATTAAATAAAAAAATTAAAATTAATGGACTTTACCATCTTCTGGATTCTCCCATAAATGAGCAACTTTAGCAACATAGGGTAGCTCATTGTCATCATTAGCTTTTAAAAGTACACAATCACGGGAACGTATAATATCGCCTTCCACATGACGCATTGCCGGATAACAAGTACGTATTACCAAAGGATCGTCACTCTAAACAAATAAGAAAACATCAGATATTTAAAAATATTGTTACTAGTTTTCAAATAATATTTGTCTTACATTTAAAAATACCGCACCCTGGAATGGTTCTCCTTCCCATGTCCAACCATTGTTCCACTTGGGCACCACATCACCACGCGGAACCGCTGGCAGTGTATCATCCAGCTCAAAGGATACATGGGAATGTTTAAGCTTTTGGCGTTTACGGCTGCCGAACTTGGAACGTGAACGATTTCTTTTACCCGAATGCTGGTGATGGTGTGAGTGACATATTACCCTTGGCAAAGGCGGTAGAGTTGGCTGAAGGAATAATGCTGTTGTTGCCGGAGGCGTTGTTTCATTGGAATGTTGTTGTTGCGATTGAGACACTGAAGTCTGGGCTATAGTTAAGGGCGAATTTAATGTTGAGCTTGCAGTTAATTGCACATGCGATTTAGCGCTATTTTCCACTGTACCAGCCAGTGCTGTAATTGTTTGATTTTTAATTTCTGTTGACAGATTATCCTCGTTATGAGATTCATTAAATGTAGACGATTGTGCTGATGTTGTTGCTGTATCACTTTGAAGCTTATCATATTCATTATTATTTGTTTCAATTGCAATTGGATTGGATTCACCAATGTCGGATACGGTTACATCGCTTTTATAGGCATCATTACAATTTGTATTGGTAATATTGAGTTCTTCGCTGTTCGCTTGCTTTAATTTTTTCGAAGATTTTGATTGTTTGCTATTATAAGAAGATTTTCTCTCTTTTTTAGATTTTGTTTCCTTTGATCTTGATTTCTTTGAAGTTGTTGATTTTTTGCTTACTTTTGTTGGTAGTTCTAAGGGTGTATTCTTTTCGACTGAGGTTTCACTTCTAATATCTTGATGATGATGCTGATTTTCAACTATTTTTGAGGTAGTTTGTAAGGAAACTGTAGATTTTAGGCTTGTTAATTCCATAACTGGTCTTGTTAAGGACTCCAGACTAATGACTTCCTCATGCTTGTTTTGTCCTATGGCTTTTATAGGCTTTTTGGTTTCAGATTTTGATCTCTTTTCTGAGGTGGTTTTAATTTTCTTTTGTGTCTTAGTTACCAAAGGCTTTCTGGATTCTTGTTCTTCAATTTTCGTTTTAGCGTAATCATTAGGACAAGGTGACGATGTTAAACTTATGGAAGAGCGACATTCTGGTTCCGAAAAATAGCCTCTAGCTACAGCATCTATGGTTTCTACAAGATGTAGTGGTATGGTTGGCTTTTTAGGCGGTTTTCCTCGCTTAGGTGAAGGTTTGGGTGTAGTTATAGGAGAATTATCTACAGACTTTATAAGTTTACCCTGAAGAAGTAGTGTAGAATTAGATTTATCTGAAGTTGCAATAATCGCCTCCGTTTGGATTTTAATTTGTGGTTCAGTCTCCTCATCCTCTTCTATAAGATTCACTATATTAGGTTTTTCCTCTTCTTTAGTTCTTTCAATTTGATGTTTACTTTCTGTAGAATGCTTTTCGTTTTTAACTAGCTGACGTTTAACTTCTCGTCGTTTCTGTTTGATTTCGGCTCTTCTTAGTTCTTTAGCCTCACGCTTAGTCTTTTCTTGGGCGGCCAATTTCTTTTTGCGTAACCTCAGTCTTTGTTTTTGTTGGTCAGTGAGTATTAGTTCTCTGCGACGTATGCCATTGTTAAGACCATTCGTTTTACTAGACTTTGTAGCATGTAGTTTACCAAATCTCGATTTCTTATCAAATTTGCGACTTAAACAAAGATATGTTTTGGGTTCGGCCTGTTTGATTAGACTTTTGTAGCTATTGGGTGGTGATTTTTTGCATTGATTCTTATTGAATTCTAATATTTTAATACGTTTTCCCGAGGACGATCCTACAACGGGACTATGACAAAGATCCAATACTTCATCGTCCGAGACATTGGAGAGATCAATGTCACAATTAACGCTAGTTAAAGCCTGAGACTGCCAGCATGGCAATAAACGCATACGTCCCGTAGGTTTGTTTAAAGCTGAAGGTGTATTATTTGTGCTTAGCTTGTGCTCTACTTCCTCTTGCTGTTCAGTTTCCTTAGATTCCAATGTTTTAATAATTTCACAATCATTTTCAATTTTCACTTTGCTTTCACTTAGGACTTCACTCAGCGTAACGGGCTCGGCTTTAATGATTTTAAGCTCATTTTTGTCTGGTGTGATATGTTTCTGAGGTGAAGAGATCATATGTTGCGCAACATTGTTATGTTGCTGCAGCACTGTATCCAATAAGTCATCTTCCAGTTTGATTTTTTCTGCTTTAATTTCCGCTTTTAAAAGTAAAGGAGTGGTTATTTCTTCTATTTCTTGTTTTGTAGTCATACTATTGTTAGGGGCATTGAGGGGAGTGGCTGGTGGTATAGAAACGTTAAGCAACATGTTGTTACCATTATTATGCTGGGGAGAATTGTGTGCTAAAGGCGCCACTCTTTGTGGTGAATTTACAATGTTGCAATGCATGGGGGAAGTTGGTACTGAATTTGAACGTGCTGCCGCAACTGGTGTAGGTTGTATGGGTATATTAGATAAAGGAGCTACATTATTAGCCGCATTAGGCGGTTGGTTAGCAGCACCTGCATATACCATATTCCAAGCCATGGATTTACCTATTCTAGCCCTTCTACCCACCGTTTGTTGGGTAGTTTGTGCAGTACCATTTGAAGGAGCTTGAGTCGTATTACTTTGTAAAGGCGGTGTTGTGGTAGTCAAATCATAAGCCTCTATAGGAGTTGCTATGGCCAACAAATGTGCATTATTGACTCTTTGTTGTTGTAGCTGATTTTGAGGATTATTAGCTTGTAATTTATCTATAGCCTCTTCCATATCTTCCTCTAAGGGTATAGCTGTTACTGCATCCTTATCCAGAGAATCCCTTAATTTATCCTCATTTGTGCTGTAGTTTTCTGGGGGCGTTAGTGGCGTCAGTACATTCTCTTCATATTGACTTTTGTTATCCGTATCATCTGTGGTCAATTCGGTTTTGACTGCTATCGATAATAACGGTAAAGTCTTCGGTGCCTCTTTATGTGTTTCAGTATTTGCCATTGGAGTATGGGGGGCTTTGGTGGTGGTGATGGTGGTGTTGGTGACATTGGTGGGTGTTAAATTTTTAACTGGGCCTCTACTGGTAGTCAATGCTTGGCTGTTGCTGCTGTTAATGCTGTTATTATTATTGCTCTTGGCATTCATCATTAAATTGTTGCTGTTGGTACTCGAACTGTTGTTGCTGCTGTTGTTCACTGGTTTGTTGTTGTTGCTGCTGTGTGACATAGTTACATTCAAACTGCTGTTGTTGCAGTGATTGTTCATTGCTGCTACGTTGTTGTTGGTGCTGCTGTTGTTGTTGGTTGAAGTACTGTTGCTGACGTTGTTGTTGTTGCTGCTGCTGTTGCTACCAATATGAGGCCCAGTATGGACGTTTTTTGGACACGATTGTTGCATTGGACACGGACACTGTGGCGGATAATCTATTTTTTT
>MINK01000677.1:0-28096 GCA_001735545.1 Phormia regina
CGACGTAATATTTTGCAATATTAAGGTTTTTATTTTCCACTTAATACAAGTATAGGTCCATAATTGGCTCCTTCGCGAATTTTGGTACACATAGGCAATGGTGTAGGGTATCATATGGTCGGTCTTGACCGAATATACCTTCTTCTCTCGTTCTTTGTGAGTATTTTTCAATGAAATTTTATACTTGAGTAGATTTTCTAATGCGTTATTCACATTTTGGTCTTGTCAAAAAAATTCCGCAATTCCTAAAAAAAAACGTTTAACAATTTCCAAAAATGGGACTCTTTACATTTTTTATTACAACTTCCCAACCGATATCGGGAAGTTAAAAATTTATATTTCCCAAAAACTTAAAACATATTAGTTAATATACAAATTAACAAATTTTTTGGAATTTCAGCTTTGCGATTTACGAAATTAAGGGTACATTTTTTCCCTAAATCAAGTTTACAAAAACCTGGCTCTCGCACGAATCAATACTTTTAAAATTTCTTTCCTTCAGAAATTTTTTGTAATTATATTTCAAAAAACGTATAAACACTGTATATTTTACTTTACTAAAAATTTCTATAATATCTATACATCAATCACTTTAAAAATATAAGACGCGAAAAAATCGACTTTATTCCAAAATTCAAATTTAAATGCTTATAACATTCAAATCCATAAATATTATTTCAAAATTTTTTTCTTTACACTTATTTGCTTTGCTTTGAAAAAAAAAAATAGATTAAATTGTAAAATAAATCGAAAGAAAGTCATAAACGCTACAACGAAAATAAAAACATCACCAACCTACGTTAAAAAGTTAAAAATTTTAGTCTTTAAAGTCCAATATCTCTTAAACTAAAAGAAATTTTTCAAAATTGTCAAAAGATTCAAATATAGCTTTTATATTCAAAATGAGTTCTAGTTGTCCCAACCAGAAATATTAACAGAAATTTAGAAGTTTAAACGCCAAACATTGGGTGAAACTTTGCGTTCTTCCATCGATGCATCCATTCATCCATCTTTCCACTTTTGGTATATTTTTAAAATTATGCATTAAAATTTAATAAAAGTATTCAAATAAAACTGAAATAAAAATCAAATTTAAGTAAGATTTTATTTTTAATTGATTCAATCATCCACTTAATTGATTTAATAAATTTTTAATTGGAAATTTTTTCTGTTTCTCATTTTTTACAGTTTTTAATAATTAAATTGAATGAATTATTTACTAACATATTTGGTGATTGATTTTATTTTTTGCTAATTATACAATAAAAATAATAAATTCAATTCCAAACTGAATATAATTGAAATATGATCTAATCAAACGTATAAAGATTAGAAATCGTTTAAAGAACAATGTTCTAGATCGGAGCTTCTTCTTGAGATGTGTTAAGGCCCTCCTTTCAAACTTAAACGTTAAAATATGATTCTACTTAGCTACGCCTTTTTGTAAATTCAACCAGACGAATTTGTACCATAGTTTTTGTGTAAAGCAACGAAAAAAGTTAAATTTTCAAAACAAGCGCCAACTTGTTACATAGAGCCTTAGCTTATCAGGAACCTCTCCGAAATGCTAAGCTTTTCTAAGCATTGGGCTCAAAGAAAAAAAATTTGTATACTTTTATAATAAACAGCTTTTAAGAGACCCATGAATTTTTTACTTATGAAATTATAATATAAATATAAATTCATTTGTAACTCCTTCTATATCTGCCTTCATTTTTCTTGTCTCAACTATTCAGTGGAGAAAATGACTAAAGAGAACTTCGACATTTTTTATTTTGGAGCCAAAAACTAGCTACTTGCCTTTCAAACTCATTAACTCATTAGCTCTTATGGGTAAAGATATTTTAAAATATTCTTGAAATTAAATTTTTATTAAAAAATTATTAAAAAAACACAGAAACCTATAAAAAAATGTTGGAACACATACTAAAATCATTAGTTCGAGAACAGAACGAACTAAATTAGAACCACAATTAGGTTCTACTTCATTAGTGTCAGAATTGGTTATAATACAACTAGTTCTGTGAATGTTATAAAAGAATCTGAAGTGTTAATCAGAACCTAATTGTGATTCTAAATACATTCGACTTGTGTCTATCTTCTTCTATCGTTTCTGAAAACAAATTAATGGTTCTCGAAGAACTCTTTGGAACTGTTTAAAAAAATTGTAACAAAATTAAAAAAAGAGAAAAAGAGTTTTTAAAAAATTAAATTGAATTTAAATGTGGTTTTTAAGGAATAGTCCTTTAGAAATATAAAATAAAAAACAGGTTCTGAAACCGTTGCCTAATGCTTCTATAGAATAGGTAATGAATGTGACAATTTCAAACAAAAATCATTGATTAAAGAACTAGTTCTGTGACAATTTCAAACGAATATCATTGGTCGTTGCACCAAAGTATAAGAAGTACAGGCTATTTTCATGTGTTCTGGAACTGGTTTTAGAACTAATACTTTTTTTCTGGAGAGTGTCCTTTTTAAAAAAAATTTTGTTAGCGCATAGTAATGGAAGGCAGCGTACACCTGGCCTTAAGCCGATCAACTATTTTCTCTGTTGAGAGCTACAATTCCTAGTAAATCTACACCACTTTTATTTACTTATATATTGTTTATTAACGTTTTAAATGTGGAAATTTATTTATTTATTTATTTATTTTTATTTTTTTTTAATTTTAAAAATTTAAAATACAATAATAGAAATTCTCATGGAGGCTAAATATCCCCAAGACGTGGACGCCCTATTTTTAACAATTTTATAATATAAATGTTAAGAAAAATATGTTACTAAAACTATAAAATTATTAATCTATGTTTGCTGCCTAATTTTATTTTTATGCAAAATTCTAATTTAAAAAAGTCACAAACTATTGTCTGCTCTTTTTCAAAATCCATATCTATTTCTTCTGCCATTTGGACTTATTGCTTTGTATACCTCAAGTACATTACAGGAATTAACTTTAAATCATGTAAATTTGAACATTTTATTCTAGTTTTCCAATTTCAGGAAGCCATTTTTTTGAAGTAATAGGAATTTAAATTCCTTTCATTAAACTGTTACTATGATTTCATTATAAAAAATCATAAAATCAAAAATATTTATCTTTTGGAGAATCTTACACCATCATTTCATTAAAAGAAACCATTAAATCAATACACTCATTGAAAAATACCTTAAATTTAGTAATAATTTAGATTCTAAAATAATAAAAATAATTTCTATTCAAAAATTCACTTAACTTCAAATAATATTAATATGTATTTAAAATTCAACAATAAAATTGTCAAAACTTTAACTGAATTATAAATACTTTCTTTTTAAAACCCATTTAAGTAATCGTATGGGTATTAAAAATAAATTTATGACCATAAAATTATTTTGAAAACTATTTAGTATAACTTAAAGAAGAGAAGAAAAAAAAAACAAAAACGAACATATGTATGCAAATATAAAATTTATTTGGTAAAGTTATTTATGAAAACAAAAACTTAATTGAAAAGTAATGCCTCTGTACTCCGACATGGACGAAAGTATACCGAAATGAAGAAAATAAAATTGAAACCGAAAAAAAAACTTAAAACAGAAAACTTTCGAAATTAAAATTCCACATAAAAAATGAAATGAAACCTTTTTTTTAAAGCTAGTAAGTAAACACACCCACATATGCTTATGAACACAAACATAAATAGATATACGAGGGTAAATGTGAACAATTTATTCATGATTTAAAAAAAAGAAGTATTTTAAAGACTTTAAAAATAAAGAGTTCTGTTAGAAATAAAAGATTTTTTAAAGAAGGTTTTAATTTAAAAGGGGTAAGCAGAATCATTGAGAATATATCATAAAAAAATGTCCAATAGTATAAGAAGTAATTAGAAAAAAAGAGATCAAGAGCTTCCAAAAAAGAACATTTTTAGTACTTTCTAATAATTGCTGCCAAAAAAGTGAAAATAAATTAAATTTTAACGGGAATTAAGTTTCATAATTTCTAAGTAAATTTTTTTCCTCTAAAGCGAAATTTTTGTTAAAAAATTTTATAAACATAGTTTTAAAGGAAGTGCTTCTAAATTAATGAACAAGACGTAAAAAGAAAGAACATCCTACTAATGACAACTCTGGGTTAAGAAAAGAACTTTTGGAACTCTTTTTCACCACTAATAACTTCCTTCCTATGACAAGACAATGTTAAACACAAAGTTCCTTTTTTGTTGGGATAAGCTGAAATTAAATGATGAAGTTTTTGAATTATTTGATATTAAATGGATCATTAATTTTATCTCTGTTATTTTTCTTTTGACAATGCGGAATCGCGTCTAACTTTTGCACCCGTTGGCATTGAGGTTTGAACGAATGTTTAAAATATGTTATTCCTACAACATATATTTTATAAATAGTTATAGTTATACCCAGAGAAAATCAAAGGCAAGCTATGAATTAAAAACTTTGTGCACAAACCGTTAATAAAATTTGATACCAATTGGAATGAAATAAACACCACTTCAGTATTGAGTTGTGAATTTTGAATAGAATTTGTTTTCTCTCAGTACAGTTCCAATCACATATCAAATCATTTTATTCAGTTAGTGAAGCATATAAAACGTGGTAATGATAATATATACCTCTGAGGATTTCCTTTTTTTAAGATTTTTTTTTTTTCAATTATTTTGCAAATAATTTGATTTCAAGTTCCTGGCAATAATTATGGAGTAATACATGGCAAAAATTTATTACAAACTCGGCATAATAAAAGTATTATTTAGTCAGCCACGACCCAGAGTATGAGAGATCAAAAAAAAAAAAAAAAAAATGGAAATAATTATGCAGATTTGGAACTGCTGGTCTATTTTTAATAAAATTTTGTATAGCGATAGCAAACTTAATAAAGTCGTGGCCATACACCTCGGGTATAAAATAAATTTTATTGAAAAACAATCACAATTCGTTAAATTTGAAACGATCTACAAAAATATCATCATAAGAATATCTTTTTTATGAGATAAATACTGCAACGTAGATTTTTCCCCTCACAATTCGAGATTTCTATATGATCTGATCATTTGTGTTTTGATAGATGGAGTTTTGTTAAAGAATTTGAAACTAAACTCAGTAATAGTTCAGGGCTCTATCCTTTCTCTATCTTACTTTTTGCCCTTCATGAATGGCTTGTTTTAGCAGTGACCACTAGCTCAATTTTTCGTTTGCTGACGATAACCGACATATGTCACTCATATTCATTTTATCGATAACAGGGCTCTCGGAGGTTCATCTATAGAGTGACATTTTTCAGCTTGTCTTGATTGTGTCACTTAAACGACTACAAAATGTAACCTTTGCACAGTCAACCGGCCAAAATGAATCAATCAAAAATTGTTGATATCTCTTTTTTTTAATGATTGTAATTCAATTTATTTAAGACTCAATGTTGTTTGCTGACACATAAGAGACTTGGTAACACTCCTACATTACGTCTGCATGAGAACGATATCGATTTGGGAGAACCTAAACCCTTACTGCAAGAGGTTAGATGGAATCGTCATATTTTTGATATTGCGAAGGATTATTTCAGATGCTTGGGAATATAATTCACATATTTGGGCCAGCGTTCCATTTTCCAGTTTATAATTATTTGGAATGTAATGCTTCAAGGTACATTTTCCCCTTCAACACCGTTAAAATGTTGGCTGGAAGACGTTGATCACTTAGATCTCATGCATTTCTTATCGATTGGAATACGAGCAATACAACTCACTACAGGGCATACTCTTTCTTAACTCGAACTATTCACATGGGATTTGTAATTTCAGTCCATATTTTCCTAGCCTAATACAACCTCGAACAATTTAAAATAAATGTACACAAACACTACTTCTTCTATCCTCACCCTAATACCTATACCCAGAAATATATGGTGGCTCCTGTATACAAGTTACCTAACCGGCAATATGGGGGTACCACTAGTCACTTTATTAGCTACATAACTAGTCACTTTAACATTGCCTTATCCTAAGAGAAAGTCATCAACACTATGCACTGTATTCATAGGAATATCCCCTGAATGTTGGTTATTTAAAAATCATATACAAAATCTTTCAAATTGTTTCAGATAAAACGAATCAGGAGAGTTTTTCAAAATATTCATATCCGAGATATCCATCCAACTTTTTAATGTCATAAAATTGTGTAAGTCATTGCGAAATTTAAATTCCTTCATTTTATTTACAAAAATTTTGACAAATGTATATTATTATAATCCCAAAAAAACTGAATTAATGATCGCAGACTCCAATTCAGATTACTGATCAAGTTATTCATATTATTGAGCTCATTATTATTATTATTTTTTTTTTTAATTTTATTTGTGATTAAGTTAGTGAAGTCCGAATTTCAAATTAATTCTTTATATTGAAAATAAGATTCAAAAATACTTCCATTCAGCCCTCGCAATAGAAAGATTTTTAAAATTAATTTTCCCTATACAAAATGTTTGTATGAAGAGGACGTGTATATCAAATAAAGATCCAGCGATGGAATAAAAACCATATAACTCCCACGCTTTCCCTAAAACCCCCCAAAAAACAAACACAACAGCAGCAGCGGCTAAAACAACAACAACAAAATGAGACGCCCAAATTAAATCATGGATTATGTACCTGTAAAACATACACTCATACACTAACTAACTATAAATACTCTTTATATACAAATGGTTGGATGGAGTCATCATCAACATCATCATCGTCAACTTACTCTCATACACATAAAGTAAAATTCAACTACGATTGGTAATTGAAATTTCGGTCACATACCAACACAAAAAAAACACTAAAAAAATCATACACAAACAAAACATTTAAATGGATATACAAACACACACTTACTCACTCTTATACACACTATTCATACTCATATTCCCCTTTTTCCCATTTATAACGGTTTAGACAGCCATTAGACAAAGACAGCGGTATACAATGAAAGTGAGCGTTAGCTATAAAATTCCCAAATGTAGAAAAAAGACATCGACTAATTGAGAGAGCGTGACTGTGTATACAGAGAGTATGTATGTGTGTGTGTATTTATGTATGAGAGAATGTTTATATGGCAGAAAAGCACAAGCTACTGGGTACGTGTAAATGTGTTTGTTTTGTGGTATATACAAAAGCTACAACTACAAAGCTATATACATACATCTATTAGTTCGTTAGTTATAAAGTAAAACAACAAACTTATACGGGCGTGGTAAAGAAAAAAAGAGATAGCATGAGTGTTTATAAAAAAAACGTAGATGTATAAGTTTATTTATATGTTTGTATTCATATAAATGCAATGAAACTTGTTTCACCATTATTTCCTTTAAAAAACAAACACACACTCATACTATTAGAGCAACTTATACTCATTTTATTTTATACTTACAAACATAAATACAAATACCAACAGCCAGCGCCATTCGCACGTACATTTTAAATTGCCGAAGTTATTTTGCTTTTTTTTCCTTTTTTTTTATTTTTGTCTTTTTATGTTTATTTTTTATTTTATTTTTTGTTTTGTTTATCCAAACAACAGCAACAATGAGGAAGCAAATACCAAAAAAGCAACAGTCTTGAGAGTATTTTTCAAAAACCCATTTTTTTTTGTTTTCATTTTGACACTCAGCTACTACAACTCTGCCTTGACAATATCCTGTTGTATTCTAATACTGTGAGAATATTTGTGTTTGTTTTTTTTTTTTTCTAGTGCCCCCCCCAACATTCCCTTTTTATATTTAGTACGTATTACTCATTATGTATGCGTGCTACGTCGATTCCGATTCGTGCGAATTGTTCCATATTATTGTTTTTGCTATTTTTTGCCTTAAATCTAGAGGAATAGACAAAAAAAACTGCGACTTTTAACAGTCACGTCCCGCCCATTTGCGTACGCAACATTATATTATAAATAATTGTTATAGAAATAGAGAATAAGAAAGAGAGTGAGTATGAGAAATAGAGTATAGACGAAAATGAGCATAATTCGTTTGTGAGAGGAGTATAAAAATTAATTTGAGTGCAAAAAATGATAAATGGGCCAAAATATTGTCCCAATTTTATGACTTGACTTTAAAAATACTTATAAAAATTTTTATTTGATTTTATAGAAATTCACTTTGAGGTATAGAAATTTAATGAATTTTAATTAAAAAATTAAATTATAGAATCAGTTTAATACTTCATTTATATACATTAAGCTTCATTTTTGAAGCTTAATGTATATAACAAATTGATTGTTCAGTTACCGATGACAACTTATAATGGGGGTTTAGTATCAAAATGAGTGGTTATGCTCCTCAGAATTTCAGGCCCTACCATGTGATAACATCATCGTCTGTTTAACATATAAAAATTATAGAACTATGATATAAAAATAAGAATTCATATACAAAAAAAACTATAATTGTAAANNCATACGAACTAAAGATGTCAACTCTAACGATGTCCAACAGAATCTAAGCGGCAGAATAATGGAAAATTTAACTACTCGGATAATTTAAAACTGATGTCGAAAATGACCGTATACCTACTTATGCATAATAAACTAAAGTGATTATTCTAGATGAAGAAATCTTATGCTCTTTAAAAAGAAACGTTTACTGGTAACATATTGACCTTTCTTTGAAAGATGAGGCTATCGGTTTCCCAATTTAACACTTTGGAGATTTTTTATATAGATATTTTAAATGTTCTGTACTCATAAACACTGGTTATCGTTACAATTGGATGTAAATTTGAGAGAATTCTGATTTTTAATTTTTCTAGCTTGAAGTCCATGTTTTTATAATGTTTTTAATCTATTGCTCTGTTTATTATTCACTGAACAAACATTATAATGACACGATTTGTGCTACATGTTCGAATGATAAAACTTTGTTCGATAATTTTAAAGTAGATTAGGCGCATTTTTCCTTAAGTGACTAAATTTTCAACGATAAAAATCATTAATAATTGAAACTTTTAAATACTTTGTACTGTTTGCCGATATTGGAAAAAATTCTCCATTACGTCTCTGCATATGAGCGATGTTAATATGGGAGAATCAGAATCCCTTACGATTTTGAGTACATGAGTACAAAGCAATTTCAGATTGAATCGTTATATTTTTGATATTGTGAAAGTTTCTTTTAAATGCTTGATTTTTTTGAGACTGTGTAAAACAATTTTCTTCACATATGCAATATCATTGACATATTTGGGTCGAAGAAGCAAAATCCATATTTTTAATTATTTCACCGTATTCAAATAAGAGCACTGGATTTCATTGGAAACAATAATACTTCCAGGTCCATTTGTCCACTTGAACTTCTTCGAAATGTTGGCTGCTTATCCTAGATCTATAGGTACTTTCATGGAAGATGTTCTGTGGAAATTAGGAAACCACATACCCAGAATACGTGTGTTGAGCCATCGCTCATGTTTGTAGCACAGAACTCATCACTTTGTTATCGATTGGAACACGAGTCATATATATTCTTTGGTCGAACAATCCAAATGTAAAATGTACTTCCAGTCCATATCTTTCTAGCCGAACAATTCCCACTGCATTCATAGGTAATGAAAAATTGTGTTTGTTTTATTTCTCAGAGCTCATAATAGATGACTTCCTTCGTACATGGATGTGATTTTTATGCTTTGGATTAATATAATGGTTCAACTTTTGATAAACCTTTAAGTTTGTTATGAGTTATAAAAAAACCAAAACGCAAATAAATATATATCTACTAAACTACTAGTCAGATCGAATTGAAATGTATGAAAGAGTTGTAGAAGAGGACCTAAGCTTTCGAAAAAGCCACCTTGTTATAACACGAGATTAGCTTCAGGATGTCAAAGATGTAAAAGTTTCAAACGTAACTTCTAAAAATCAAGTCCGATTTTAAAAATGTTTATATGTACTTGGCAAGATAAAGAAAAAATAAGCGTTTTTTGGAAATAAGTCCAAAGGTATAGAACTTATAAAGGACCTAATAGAACACTTAGGGCGCAGCTAAAGGGGCCCAAAGTATAATACCTCTGATATAAAATAGTTTAGTCGCTTTCAAATTTTTATTTTGATTCTCACTCTATTATAAATATTATAGGCCCTATTATGAATTTTAAAGTATCTTGGTCCAGTTTTCTTTCATATATAGTATTTCCTACCGATTTTGTTAGTTTTTAATTTTTTAACTAGTTAAGGAACAAAACTATCTATTGGATAAAAAAATATCTTTATAAAGTCCAAAAATAATAGATTTTAAACGACGTCTTTTTTGTATTTTTTATAAAAAGGTACCTACACTATTTTCTTTAAGTCTTTACATAGATGGTTTTACAATAAAAAACTGTTTGTATAAAAACCCATTTTGTATAAAAAATTTTACTTAAGTCTAAAGTTTAAGACAAAATATGCTGTTAAAAGTGTTCAATCAAAATCTATAGGACTTCAGAAAATGTGGATGTTATAGATTTGGGAATTTTGCGTTTTTTTTTTTTTTTTTTGAGATTTCTTTTACATAATTTTTAAAATTCTCATATTATACGAAAATTTTGGGAGCACAAATCCGTGTTCCAAATTTTATGAAGATCGATCCTTAATTTACCATACCTCCCATATATACCCCTCTTTCGAAAATCGCTTTAACGTGCATAAATCCTATAAAAATTTTAATATTAATTTGATATTGTGTGAATCATCGACACAATATTCTGTATTAGTACTTTTTATTTTTTACTTAATAAAAGTATAGGTCCATAATTGGCTCCTTTCCGAATTTTGGTACACATAGGCAATGGTGTAGGTTATCATACGGTCGGGCTTGACCGACTAAATTTTTTTTCTCTTTTTTTTTATTTAAATTAAGATCAAAATATTTTATAGAAGCGAAATATTTTTTTCTTAGAAACTTTTAATCCTTTTTCCTGCTAGATATTCTCTTTTTTGAGAATAAATATATCTTTTAGAAGCACTTTATCTTTCTGAAAGCAATAAATATATCTTTTTTAGAAGCACTTTATCTTTTTTTTTTTTTTTGATAAATCTTTCTCAACACCCACTACCACCCTTTATTGCTACATTAAATCATGATCAAAGTCTAAAAGCTTTGGTCAATAACCATTTCTGTATTAATTTATAAACTGATTAAATTTTAATTATCATTACTACCAATATGTAATCAATCAATTTATTTTTTGAATATACACAATCACCCACCACAATTTTACATTACTATTATTATTATTTATATTTTGAAAATTCAATTCCAACCTTGAAATACTTTCAATGAATACAAACTGTCCTAACATTATATGAAAATATATACCTCTAGGTCAGTTTAAATACAATATCAATGTATTATAACTATTTTTAGATACAATTTGTATAATTTTTCCTAAAATTACGTGTTAAAATATTCAATTATTTTTCCAAACACGCAACACATTTATGAAAAGTATTGAATACGAAAGAAGAAAAAATAAATAGAATAGAAAAAGTGTCCCTTTAAATAAGTTTAGTGCCATATTTGGGGCCCTTTTTTACAAAAACATTTTACATTACAACAAGTAAGTACTTTACTATGTGTAGCAGAAAAAAATTCTCTGAGCATAAGTTTAGCTAAAAGTAAATAGAGAAGAAAAAAGCTGTAAGTTTTTTTGGTTGTATATAAAAAAAAACAATGTAAAAGGAAGTATAAATGTGTTGGTGAGTTTAGTGTGACTGTTATTTTTTAGTATTTTTTTTTATACTCGCACGTCTAAAGAGTAATGTGCGAGCGTGAGACTGCTTAAAATGCTACTGGTGCGACAAGTACATGACCAAATGCTAAGTCAGGTGCATATATTTATCATGGTATGAGTGTATGTGTGTGTTTGTGTGTTTCTGTAGAAAATATTTAAGAAAAGTATCCTGCCACTAACAACATTATAAATATTGTTGTTGTTTTACTTATATACTCGTACTATTACTCAAAAAATTGTTATAAGTTAAAGAGAGTGTATTTCTGTTGCTGGGAATTTGGGTTGTGTATGTATGTATGTGTGCGTGTGTGTATCCGTGTGTTTTGTGAGTTAAAAAGAAGTTGCACGTTCGTTGGTCGTTTACTCCTGCTAGAGCCTATATTGTATGAGATTTTTTACTAGTACTACTTCTTGTTGTTTTTGCTTTTTTCCGTTTTTTCTTCCCTTTTTGTTGTTGTTGCTTTAACTGTTCGTGTTGTGCATGCCGAGTCAATAATGTCACCCCAAAAATTATGCGTGAGTGAGTGCGAGCTTATGGGTTTTATTATCATTATTTTTTTTCGTATATATTTTCGTGTATGTAAGTGTGTGTGTTAACTGTTAAGATTTCTTTATGTGTTTATGTGTGTGTGCGAGTGTGTGTTAAAATTTTGTCATTTGTATACTTTTGTGTGAGTGTTAAATGCCAGCTACAACAACAACATTTGTATGTGATTGTTGTATTTTTTTGAGACATCTTCAATTCCACTTTGGTTTTTGTTTTGTTTGTGACGTGAACGTGGGCTTCTCGAATTATTCTGCACGTACTCGTTGCCAACAACGGACGTACGCTTGTATAACGCTTAGCATCTTAACAAACCAAAATACAATAAAAACAAAACTAAAATACAATTTACAAAAACAGTAACAATATTAAACGTTCATTCGATACAGAAAAAAAAACACACAAACTAAGGAAGAAAAATTCGTGTTGAAATTTTATAATTTTTGTGCAGTTTTGGAGCAACATAATTACCGCCCCCTGCATCATTAAACAAACGGTTTTTGTGTGAGTTTGTGTGTGTGTGCAAGTGTGAGCTTATATACAACTACATAGTAAGCTCTAGTGTCAAGTGTAACTGTATATGTTTCGTCACAATCATCCTCACCATCATCATTATCAACATCATCGTTTTAGTTGTTCTTCGTCAACATCAATCGGATGCTGGACTTTAGTTCAATAACGTCTATTACGTGCCAAAACCATTTAAATAACTTACATACATACAATCATACGTCGTAACGTAACGTAAACGCGTTTAACGTGAGGAGGCTGTGTTCGTGTCTCTTCTATCTCTATATGACTGTCTGTCCATTTGTCTGCATGACAATGATGATGATTATTTTAAACAAACGTACGTTGGTTTGTTTTTTAAAAACTGGACGCGTGTGAACTTTTTCGTGCAATATTGTTGTTGTTTTTTTTTTAAATAATTTTTTTCTCTCTGGTTGTGGCTAATTCTAAACGTAACACGTTCGATTGGTAGTGTAATTTGAATTTTGATAAGTTTAATAATGAATGTTGCGGCTAACCTTCAAACGTGTAACTCCCCAACTCCTTTCAAATAACAAATAATAAAAAAATAATAATAAAATAAAACAAAAGGATGTGTTAACCACAAAAATAAATAAATAAATGAAATTTTTTTGCGTGAGTGTAAACAACATCCCTAGAAAGTTATTGTCCTCAATAACTTCCACAACAAATAAGTGAAAATCAAAATCTATTTTATTAAACAAGTGAAAGTTCCTTTAAAATAATACAAAAGTTAAATGACCTTTAAAAAATCTATAAAAATATATAATAAATTAATATTAAAGGCCTTTTTAAGATAAAACGAAAAGAAACCAATATTAAGTGAAAATGTTTTTATTTAAATAAAAATTTTAAGAAAAATAAAAAAAAACTTGACAAAAAATACCTCATTATTTTAAACAAAATTTTAACGAGCTTTATTATTTTATTAAAAAAATAAATAAAATATAAAAAAAAAACATAACAAAATGTTACCCTATCAAGCTGTGGCCATGGATTATGCTGGCTATCAACGCCAGCCTACACCCGGTCATCCTGGCAGTCATATGGCCCCTATGGGTACATTGGGTATGACAGGACCGGGTGCTTTTACACATTCGTGGTTGGTACCAACACAAGATTTATGCGCTGTGCCTTATAATAAAATGCCAAATCAACATCATCAATCACAACATCAACCACAACCAATTGAACCAGGGTTAGTTAAAAAAAATTGTTTTTTTAAGTTTTTAAGATATTTTTAAAAAATTGTTATTATTTATAGAAAAAAAAATAGAAATAATTTATAGTGAATTGTGAATAGTGAAACGGAAAATTAAAAAAAATGAATTTCGAAAATCAAAACATAAGACAAAATTAATTTAGAATCCTTTAGCTCGAAAAAGGCGATTGCTTCCTTTTTATGTAAAGAAACTAAATTAAAAAAAATGTTAGTTTTAGTTTCTAGGAAATTATAAAAATTACCCAGGAAAAAATGTATTAGTTCTTCCAGAACACACTTGTTCTACTTTGGCGTTACGATCAGTGATTTTTGTTTGATATTGTCACCTAGCAATTCTAGAACTAGTTCTTTAATCAAGTTGTTTTTTAAACAATTCTAGGAAGTCATTCGAGAACCAGTAATTTGTTCTCAGAAGTGATGTAGAAGTCATATAGAATTAGTTCTTAAGCACTAGTTCTCTAAAAGATTGCTAAAAAGGAATTTAAAACCACAATTAAATTATACTCTATTAGTGTTAGATTTGGTGGTGATACCACTAGTTCTGAGGATGTTATAAAAGAATCTGAAGTGGATATGGTTACACCAGTTCTCGAACTAATGGTTTTAGAACACGTTTCAAAATTTTTCTTGAGTATTTCTATTTTTTAAACTAAAAATTCTTATTATATTTTAGTGATCTCTTAAATATTTATTGTTAAAAAAACGAAATCCCAATCAATAATTTATTTTTATTAAACTAAACTTAAAAATTCTTTAGCCACAACTGTTTTACAGTTTTTCGTAAAATAAACCTCGCAACAGATTTAAAACCCCAACTAAATTATTCTTTACCACAACCAAGACTTTGTGATTATTGCAACAAAGTTGTTTTGTAATATTTTGGAAAATGAACTTTAGAATTTTAAATAAAATCCTTAATATATATTTTATCTATTTATTAAAAGAATTAAACTATTCAAAATGTATGTAAAAAAAATTAAAGAAGAAAAAAATCTAACATTAATTTAAAATTAATTTATTTGCTTCTAGTTCCGACGGCAAAAATTTTCTTCTAGCAATCATGTAATTTGGTTTTCTTTAACAAGTCTCTTAAAATTTTTTTAACAAATTTAAAAGCGCTAATAAAAAAATTTTTTGTAATAAACATGTTTTAAGTAAGAATATAAATTTCAGAACATTTTTCCGTTATTACAACAAAACTATTTCCTTATGTTACTAAAACTTATTAAAAGCAAACAAATATGATTTCTTTTTATTAAAGGCAATAAAATAAAAGAATTAATATAATTTCTCAATTTACAATATTTGCTATATCGTGAAATTTACAATATTTTGTTTAAGAGAAAAAAAAAACCGACGGAAAAAAAGTATTTTTAAAAAATTACTGAAATTACTTAAAGGAAAATTGTTTTATAAACTTTTTCTTTGCCAATTTAAATTCACTTGGACAAAAGTTTTGAAATGGAACTGTAAGTGAAAGTAAATTCGAAATTTTATTTCCATAATATTATAGAAATAGGAATTAATGAATCCCATAGGAAAATGTATGACAAATTCTCCAGAAAAAAATCAAAAACGTCACTAAACGTCATGTGTACTAAATGTGTCCAAATCATTATCGGAAATTGAAACTAATTGGCAACAAGTTAATACCACTTTAGTATCGAATTATTAAATTAAATTATATTCCCTTAAAACTATATTTATAAAGTTTAAGCTTTATGAAAAGATAATAAAAATGCTATAAATCAAATTTACAAATTTAAATTTATTTTACAAATTATTAAGTATTTTTCCTGCTAAAAATTAAATTTTGTCCACTTTTTTTGGAAGTAATCGTTAAGAACTTCCTGGAAGCTCCTGATCGTTTATTATTTATCTGAATTTTAAATGGAATATTTTCTTTAGTGTATATATTTCATTTTGTATAAATCTAATCAAGTAATTTGAAATTTTTAATATTAAACTTACCGATCACTACAAGAAATAAACCATTTTCTTCTTGAATATTCTGTAAAGAGAAAAAAAAATACAAAATGTTAAAGACAATAAGAAAATATTCTCTTTTATTTATAAATATTAAATCAATTCATATTCATTGGTTAGTAGCAAAGACTAATAAGATAAGAAGTTCCGTGACAAAAAAATAATTTTGTGTTAAATAAAACTACATTCATTATGCAACTAAGGATTAAAAACATCATCTTCTAGTACTAAAAATAATTAAAATTCTTTCATTTTCAAAAAATTAACAACATATTTCGTTTAATTAAAATTTCAACATAAAAAAAAAATTAAAAAATACAAAATCTTTCTCAGGATTTAATTTAAAATTTTAAAGTAAATTACAATTTTCAATCAATTTAACGGTAGGAACAAAAATTAATTTCTTAGTGAAACTAAAGTATAATAAGGAAATTTAAAACACTTATTTAGTTGGTTAAAATAATTTTGAAGTTAACTTTTAAAAGTTTTTGTCTCTCTCAAAAGCCCAATGAACTGCATTTCCATCTTATTAGTCTAAAAATAGCTATTGCAGTTGTAATAATAATTCATTGAAAAAAAATCTCTACAATTTAAATAGTAATAATACAATTTCTTTCTTTAAAATTCAAAAAAAAAAAAAAAAATATTATTATTAAGATTTCAATATTATTTTCTTATAATTTATTATAAAATAAAAAAGAGTAAATTATTGATTTTTTTTTTATTTTTTCATTTTTTTAACAAAAAATATGATGAAAATATGTCAAACAAAATGCTTGATTTCACACAGAATGTGAGCTGGAAGAAATGCTGTATAAAAGAGAACAACCTTCCCATCTTATTAGTCTAATAAAAGCAGTTACTGTTTCAAGAATATTTCGTTGAAAAAAAACCTCTTTATAATCCAAATAATAATAAAATTGTTTTGCTTATCAAATTACAGAAAATATTATTAAGATCTCAATACAATTTTTATAAAATAAAGTAATAAATTGTTGAGTCTTTTATTTTTTCATCTCCTTAACTAAAAATATAATGAAAAGATTCCATACTGAATGTTAACAAAAAGAAATATTATATAACACTAGCACTTATTAGACCATCTTATTAGTATAATAATAGCAGTTTCAATTTTAATAATATTTCATGAAAAATTCTCTTTATAATCCAAATTATAATAAAATTATTTTGCTTTTCAAAAATATTATTATTAAGCAATAAATTATTGACCCTTTGTTTTTTTCCTCTCTTTGACTAATAATATGATGAAAAGATGTCAAAAAAAATGCTTGATTTTATACAGAATGTGAGCAGAAAAAATAGCAACCTTCCCATCTAATTAGTCTAATAATAGTAGTTACAGTTCTATGATTTTTATTCCAAAAAAATCTCTACAATTTAAATAGTATAATAATATAATTTCTTCCTTTAAATTTCAATACTATTTTTTATTATAAAATAAAACAGTAAATTTTTGAGTTTTTTTATTTTTTCATATCTTTAACTAAAAATATAACAAACAAAATGCTTGATTTCACACAGAATGTAAGCAAAAAGAAATGTTTTATAAAAGAGAACAACCTTCCTATCTTATTAGTCTAATAAAAGCAGTTTCGATTTTAATAATATTTCATTAAAAACTCTCTTTATAATCCAAATAATAAAATTGTTTTGCTTTTCAAATTATAGAAAATATTATTAAGATTTCAATACAGATTTTCCCATAATTTTTTATAAAATAAAGCAATAAATTGTTGAGACTTTTATTCTTTCATCTTCTTGACTAAATATATGATGAAAAGATGTCAAATAAAATGCTTTATAAAACAAATGACCTCAAGACTTCATATATCTATGCCTATGTACCACACACACACACACAATTTGTATAGAGCTAGTGTCGCTTTATGTCCATTTTTAAATACAAAAATTTTCTAACAAAAGAATAAAATAAAGACTAATTGCTGGCAATTAATTTAAGCCAAAGATATTTATTTACAACAGATCATAGTATTATTTAAAAAAAAAAAAACAAGCAAGTGTTGAAAATATATTGAAAGATTTTTCCAACATGTTCACACATTAATTATCAATTGTAAAAAAAATGAAAAAGAAATTGTTATTATTCTTTTTAAAAAATCTTTACTAAAATATATGAAAAATAACTAAAACTAATTTATAAAAAATAAAACTATAGTTAAATAATAAAAGCAAAATGCTGGTTTTAACAAAAATATAAAAAAATATATTTCATACTTATGTTTATTTATAAAAAAAAAGAAAAAATAAAATAAAAAAAGAAAAGAAAAAGTTTTACATTTTTTTTATAGCAAAGTAAAGATGTAAACGGTACGTTATGATCATTTGGTCTGTTTCATCTACATTCATACATACATATGTATTTATATATGTATGTAAAGATGTTGAGATTTTAAGATGATGTCTAAGCAAAAGAACGTAAATTAAAACGTTTTAAATATAAAAACAAACATGCCTTAAATTTCATCATAACTGAGACAAAATGCTACTTAAAAAATGCTCATAATAATAAATGTTGTTTCATACTTTATATCTTTAGATGAATTCATTTCAGTTTATATAAAATATCTAGAAAAATTAAAGTTTTTTTTTTTTTTTTTTTTTTTTTTTTTTTTTTTGTAATTTTTTTGGTTGGTTATATTGTCGGCTTTTTGTACGTTTCTAAATAAGTTGGTTTAACACGAATTTGCTAGAGTTGAGATGATACATTTAAGCTTAGGTTTTTTGTGTGTTGGCTGCAACTTTTTTTTTGTACTTTTGAGACCGAGATGCATATCATCATTTTGCCACATGTGTTATAAACTTCTTAAGAAAAGCCGGTATTTTTATAAAGCTCATAATTTTTGGCTTTTTTTCATTCTTCTTTTATTTTAGCTTTTTTAATATTTTATGAATATTATTTTTTGTTTTTACTATTTTGCTGGTTTTGTTTAGTTTTTTTTTTTTCTTCTTTAAACTTTATAAAGATTTGATCTAAACTTGAGTTAAGCATAAAAATATTTTTTGGTAATTAAATTTTATTTCAAATACTCTACTGATGATGACATATTTATTCATATTTATAACGTACGTATGGCACGGGCCAAAAAAAATAGTAATAATAATTTTGTAAAAATTATGTTTGTAATTTATGTTTTAGCCTGCTATTTAATTGCTTACACTTAGATATATTTATTTTTTTTTTATTATTTTTGTTTATTAGATTTTATTTCATTTTAGTATTTCTTATAGCAAATGTGTGTTTATTTGTTTTTTTTTTTATATTAATAATTAAATTTTTACGTTTAAGACATTTCCTGAAAAGTATTTAGTGATTTGGTCAGGTTTAAAAATAATGTTATTTAGCTAATTATTTTATTTCTTAGACTTAAAGTTCTATTTAAAAATAATTGAGTAAAAAATTTATTAAATATTAAATTTTTTACAATTCATCTTAAGTTTTAAATTTTTGAATAGTAATTTTTAATTATGTAATAAAAAGTAGAAAAGCAAATATTGTTCTAATTTCATTTTGTTATAAAATTTCTTGCTAAATAATTAACTCGCCTACAACCGTTATTATTAAAAAAAAATATGTCAACAAAGAAAGAGTTTTAAGCTTTATTACCGTTATTAAGAAATATGCCGTTTTAAGGCTTTAAACTTTATAAGCATTATTAAGAAAAATACTGTTTTGAAGCTGTTTTTTTTTATTGAATAAAGCAAATTCCTGTTATGAAATGTGTTCAAGACAAGGAAAAATTCAAAATGAATGTTAATTAAAGAAACTTTTTATGCCTAAATTAATTGTTTAAAAAATATTATACTTTTCGCTAAAATATCCTTTTAACTATAAACGTTATTTTGGATTTTCAATTTGAATATTTCCCGCTATACCCATAGAATTAGTAGAAACCATTCTGGTTATTAAAGCATTAATTGAGATATGAATATCTTATTGGTATCAACTTGATACTCTATGAGTGTAAGGTGCGGATCAACGGGGAGGAAAAAAAAGACAATTTCCTTCCCGAAAATAAAAACGATTAATGAAAATTCTATACTAAATCATACAATTGAAGGAAATAGTTAAGTAAATCGTTTTATTTTCCTCCCCCATAAGCTTGAGCTGGATCCGCGCCTGATGAGTGTCAAATAATTAAATAATATTATTTATATTCCATTTTATGAGTTCAAAAGTTTTAAATTGTAAAATTTAAAAGCCCGCAAAAAAAGCTCTTGAATATGCTCTTAAATTTTAATGTGAATATATAATTTAAATATATATTATATAACTACCTTTAAGGTGTTGAAAGCTTTCAAATCATAATTTGTAAAGCTTTTTCTTCTCCTCTAAAAAGAATTTATAGAATTTTTAACTTACAATCATTCTTTGATCCACTACAACTTATTATTCTCTTAAGAATAAGTGCATTTTATTTTTAGATGCACGATAAATTAATTATGGTTATTATGATTTAAATTAAAAGCTTTTAAAGCTCTAAATATATAAAGAAACATTAGAAAAGTTTTCATTAATATGTTTGTAATTTGGTTTCCTAAAGAAACTGTTCAGTTATAACAACTAAATAAATATAATAGCATACGAATGTTTTAAGGTGTTAGGAGCTTTTGACTAAATTTTCTTAAGCCTTTTTTAGACTTTTTTACAAATATTATACTATTACTGTTTTATGATCAATATGATAATTTTAGATTATTAAACACAAATTAAATCATTCATTCAAATCATTCAAAGACGTTCGTTTCTAAAATCTAAATACATAACAATTAGTTTTCACAAAAAGACAATTTATATTTAAATTTATAAAAATATATAGCCTAGCTTTAGAGTATTATGAACTTTAGCTGCAATTTTTGAAAGCTTTTTCTCCTCTCACAAAGTATTTTCTGAGTAATTAATACTTAATTATTACCTAACACTGTTCAATTTATTTCATCTTAAAAGTAAAATATACTCCCATGATTGCCTAATAAATTATTTACTTTTGACTAATTAATTCAAAGCTTTTAAAGTTCATTTATCTGACTTTTTTTCAAAAACTAAAATTGATATCGTTCGAAAGCTTTTAATTCTATAGTCACAATTCTCAACTTTTAGTAGTCCAAAAAAATAATAATAATAATAGTAAATAAATATACAACAATTTTAAAGTTTTATGAGCTTTTGAATAATTTTTTTAAGCTTTTTCTTTGGCTACTTTATTAGTGTAATTTCCTCTTATGAATTAAACGAAATCAAAGAAATAAGTTAATGGTGTTTTAGCGTTTAAAACGAAATTTTGAAAGCTTAAAATATTATTGGTTTAAGCTGTTTCCATTTTTAGAAAAGTTAATTTAACAAAATCATTAGATAACAAATAAAAAAATTAAATTAGGGAAAAACTAAAAGCATTTCAACATTAATTCGAAGCATTTGAAAGCTTTAAAGTTACTGGATTAAAACGAAATTAAAATTTCATTTAATAAAGCTATTTTTTAATATCATAAAATTATAGGCCTTTTTTTTGTAAAACACTTCCCCTCACTTTAAAAATGTTGTTTTCGTTTTTCAAAAACTTGAATGGAAATTTTTTCAAAGTGTGGTGAAGGGGGTATATCTTTATGAAGAATTCTTAATAAAAATGAGGTAAAGAAAATGAGTTTGAGATAAAAAAAAGCTCTTTACGAAGTCTCTGTATAAAATTGTGTAAAAAATAAAAATTGGTAAATTTAGCTCAAAATATTAATATAAATATTTGAAATATAATAAATATGTTTATAGGTTCTTTCATAAAAATAAATTCAATTAAATCTTTGTAAGGTCTTATTAATTCTTAGTTAAGTAAATTAATTGAAATTGAACAAAGAACTGTTTGAAGACAAATGTTTATAATTAACACAATATTAATTAAAGGGATATTTTAATTTACTAAAGAAAAATTTAGAAATTAATATCATGATTAATTGTTACTTTAGCTATTCAATTAAATAAATTATTATTTAAAAACAAATTTAATTAAATGCTTATTTTTGTGAGTTAAACATTATGAAGTAGAAAACGGGAACTAAAAATAAAAATATATTTGAAATTAACTATAAAAAATGTTAATAAATTTTATTTAAAACTCTAAATATTTCAAATTTCTTGTTGAAAATTTACTTTAATTCTTATCTCGTATTTCTAATTGCAAAAATATTAAAATTCTATCCCTTTTCTACAAATTTGTCACCTGCCTTTTAAACCATATCTGATTTTATTTCTAAACAATAGTTTACACTTGTTTCAATTTCAAAATTTTCTTCACTTTTTCTTTTTGTTATTTTCCTTATTTCAAATATTATTATTTTCATTTCATAATTTAGCAAATAATATTTGTTACCAAATATTTCTTTTTATTTCGATTTTATGACTTTTTTAAACCGTTAGTTTAAGGTTTAAAAACAAAAAATATTGTTCAAAACTGCAGGTTCTAACAGCAGGGGTGGTGGTGTTTGAAAATTTTATATTTGATTTATATTTCTTACAAATTACAGCTGTGAAAGACCCAGCAAAACAATGACAAAAGGTCATAAAAAATATTGAAAGGAAAAAAATATTGAACAATATTTATTTTTTGAGAAAAATATGATAATAATGATATAAAGATTACAGTTAGATTCTTATTGTTTATTTTGAGAATATTGCAATGTAAATAAGAAAATATTCTATAGGAGATTTCAAGGTTAAGAAAAACTGGAAAACAGGCCAAATTCATTGGCATTTTCAAATACTCAAATACAGTCTATCTGGTGGTAATATGGTTTTTAAAGCAGTTAAAATTTGGAGTAAAATCTGGCCTGGAAAACAGTCTATTTAGTGTTAAAATAGTTTTAAAGCAGTTAAAATTTTAATAAAAATCTTCTTTTTTAATTGATTTTAAAATAAATTTCAAAATACCTTAATATCAATTTTAATGAAAAATTATAGAAATTCTTTAAAATTGTCTCCCTTTAAAATAGTCTTTTCTAAATATATTTGTTGTCATTGCTTTTATTTTATTTTTCTTATTATGTCTTTCTTTTTTTTTCAAATAATGTTGCAAATTATTTACGCTACATTTGTCACAACACATCCGTGTAAATACTTTTTTTTTTTGCAAATTTGTCTAGGCAACAAATAATTACTTTGTGCATATATATTTTTACCCGGTGACAACAAACAATTAATCTTATGTTGAATGAACATAACAATAGTTCGACACAAATCAATCGCTAACAAATGGGCTGTCAACATATAAAAAAAAAATACCAAATACTTTTTTGCAAAGAAAAAATTTCCTTAAAAAAAATGTTGCAAAAAAATCATTTATCATATAACAAATAAATGAATTTGCAACATGTATTTCTTTAATAAGTTATTAAGGGCTACATGATGAAATAATTAAAAAAAATGTGATCAAAAAATTAAAACAAGACAGGCATATAATTTAGCTAACAACAATTTAAATAAATTTTCTATTTTGATTATTTCTAATATAAATTTAATTAAATTAATTTTTCTGTTCAATAACATTTTATATCCCTTGACTTTAATTACCTGTATCCTTGTATTGTTTATTATAAAATAATGTTTCTTTTCTATTGTTTCCCTTAGCGGTTACCTTGTAATCTTTGGTGTAATGTATGTTGTAATAGTTTTCAATGCTCTATTGTTTTTATTTTATTCTTGTGTGTGTATTTAAGTAGCTTAAAGTATTAGGGTTTTTTATTTAAGGTATTAAGGCCTTAAGTCTTTTATTTCAGTAACATTGAAGAACTATTAAGATGTCAGCCAATATTTTGCCAATAAAATTGTGAAATAAAATCTAAATCTAACCTTAAAGCCGATTAAATAACTTTTTAAAAAAAGGTTTTGAAAGTTTTGCTAAGAGTATAAAATAAAATATTCTCAAAAGAAAACTCTGAGAAAATTTTTTTTATTAAAAAAAGTATTTTAAGGGGATGGATGAACAATTTTTAAAAAGGCTAAATATTTGAAAAACAAAATAATAAACTTTTAAAAATTTTTTTGAGAAAAAAATCGTTGTTAATTATTTAATAGAGAAAAATTTATTAGTTTATTTTACATATAATTTACCAATTTAAATTGTTTACTGTAATATGCTTCCAATTTACTAATTAAGAAAAAAGTACCCAATAACTTTTCAATAAATTAAAATTCTAAAAAAATTATAAATTTTTAAAGCAACTATTACTTACAAAAAGTTTATAATTTAAATAAAATCTTATTTTAAATTTTACAAAAAATATCTATATAAAGTACCAACATTGAAAAAAGTACTAAGTTTTAAAAGTAAAACAAAGACACATTTAAAAAGAAACTATTTCAAATAATTTTCCAAATATTAATAATTTTATAAATAAAACAAATTAAAAAAAATGCAAATAAAGTTTTAATTTTCCTCCAAAAAATAGTTTCTAAACAAATAGTACTGATACCAAGAAAAATCTCTTAAAACAATTATTTATTTAAAATAAACATAAATTTGGGAGAAAAAAACTAAACTAGTTTATAAAATATAAACTTCCCAAATAAATATTAATTTGTAAAAAAGTACCAATTTTCAAAAAGTACCAATTCTTTCAAAAAGTACTAATACAAAAAAAAATCTCTTAAAACAATTATTTAAAATAAAACATAAATTTGGGAGAAAAAAACTATTAATAATTTATAAAATATAAATTTCCAAACTTAATATTAATTTGTAAAAAAAAGTACCAATTTTGTAAAAGTATCAATTCTTTAAAAAAGTACTAATAGCAAGAAAATCTCTTAAAACAATTACTAATTAAAAATAAAAAAAAATAAAATAAAATTTGGTAGAGAAAACTATTAATAGTTTATAAAATATAAATTTCCCAAATAAATATTAATTCGTAACAAAAGTACCAATTTTCAAAAAGTACTAATACCAAAAAAAAATCTCTTAAAACAATTATTTAAAATAAAACATAAATTTGGGAGAAAAAAAACTATTAATAATAAATAAAATATAAATTTCCAAACTTAATATTAATTTGTAAAAAAAGTACCAATTTTCAAAAAGTATCAATTCTTTAAAAAAGTACTAATAGCAAGAAAATCTCTTAAAACAATTACTAATTAAAAATAAAAAAAATAAAATAAAATTTGGTAGAAAAAACTATTAATAGTTTATAAAATATAAATCTCCCAAATAAATATTAATTCGTAAAAAAAGTACCAATTTTAGAAAAAGGGAATATTTTTTAAACAAAAATAAATAAATTCAAACAATTTTAAAATGGTTTTAAAACTTAGAAAATAATAAAAATGTTTAAAAAATAAATAAATATTCATGTAAACAAATTTTGGAGTTCCGTAATTTTCCAAAAATTTTAAAAAGTACCAATTTTCAAAGAAATTCTACTTTCAATATTCTACTTTCAAATTCTACTTTCAATAAACTCAGAACTAAAAAAATTATTTTATATATAAAGAAATTGTGGCAAAGTACCAATATTTAATTACAGATACAAATATAAAAATAAAATTTAATATGAAGAAAAGTATAAACTTTTTGAGAAAACCAAATAGTACCCAGAAAAAATTTTTGGTTGCCATGTAATGAGTTAAGAAGCTACTAATTTCAAAAAAAAAATGCCAAATTTAAAAAAATGTACAAATTAAAAAATAAATAAAAAGTTCTAAGAATTTATAAAACTCTTTTTAAATAAAGTACCAGTTACCCTCTATGACGCAAGATCTTTTTAATATTCTTATAAAGAGATTGCTTTATTTTCTCTTTTAGTTAAAACTTTATTTAATAGACTAAAGTCAACAAAAAACGAAAAAAAAATGTATTAAATATTTATATTTCTTTTCAATATTTTATTACAGAATTCTTGAATTACGCAAAGAGAAATCACGTGATGCAGCTCGTTCAAGGCGAGGCAAAGAAAATTTTGAATTTTATGAATTGGCAAAAATGTTACCATTACCCGCAGCTATAACCAGCCAATTGGATAAGGCTTCGATAATAAGACTGACCATAAGTTATTTAAAATTAAGAGACTTTTCCGGTCACGGTGATCCACCATGGACCAGAGAACAAACCACCAGCAGCAAATTGAAAAGTAAGTAAATTTTTAATTAAAATAAGAAAAAAATAATAATGCAAAATTAAGTGAAAATAAAATTTCCCTAATACAGCAAAAAAATCATCAATTAACAAAAATATATTAGAAAATAATACAGTCAATTAAAAATTTGTTTAAAATGGCAGCTCTCAATAAAATTATTATATCAAAATTAAAACTGAAAAAATGAGAAAAATAGAAAAACGAAAAATAAAAAAATTGTTCCAATTAATAAATTAATTAAATCAAGCAAATTGATGATTGAATTTATTAAAAATGTATTAAGGAAATAAAATCATATTTAAAATTGGTTTATTTTATTTTTACTTGAATATATTTAGAAAAGAAAGAAGGAAACAAATAAATAAATAAACAAACAAACAAACAAACAAATAAATAAATAAATAAATAAATAAATAAATAAATAAATAAATAAATAAACAAATAAAAAATTTAATAAATAAATAAGAAATTGTAGAAGATAATAAAAAAGGAAATTTATATAAAATATTGTTTATGTTAAAAAAAAACTTCAAAGAGTTTTTTTATTATAAAAGAAATTATAAATAATTCCCAAATTAGTAAAAATTTTATTCCTAAATTAGTAAATTTTTTTTTTAAATAAAAGGAAGTGAAATTTTTTCGTGTATTTTATGGAGAGTTTTGGTTTTTTTTTTTTTCTTTAAAAAAAAAAAGAGAAATGTGTTTGGCATAATTAATTAATTTTAGTAAATTAATTTTTAAAAAAGGGGATTTTTTTTAGATAAATTCCAAGAAACAAAATATTTTAAAATCCGTCTAAATTAAATTAAATTTATAAATTCTATTATTTAAATATTACAAAGTTAAAATATTATATACATATGTATCTATTTACATGAGTAGTTGGATATATTTAAACAATTGTATTGCTCACAAAACTGTACTAACGTTTATTTTCGTTCACTGTTTACTGTGTGACGGTTGTGAATTAAAAAAATAAAAAATAAAATAAAAAATGAAATAAAAATAAACGTACTTCAATACAATTCATTTCAATTCAATTAATTTGCATAAAAAAGTGTGTAAATATATAAAATTGTTGCTTTTTTATTTATTTAATTTTTTTCTTAATGTTTATTTTAATTTTGTTGTGCTCATGCGCAACCATTTTGTTTTATTTTTTATTGTTTTATACTTTTTGTATTGATATTCTGTTTTTTTATCAATTTTATTTTCTGTTTCTTTTTTTTTTAATTTGAATTTATAGAAGGTAACGGAAGGTTAAATTATTATACATATTTTTTATTTATACAAAATGGTTTGCCATATATCATTTTAAACGATTCCAAGTATTTATTACCTTGATTTTTTTATTTGCTTTTTAAATACGCCAACGAAAATGTTTATAAACATATTTTTGTCTTGAGGGATTTTTTTATGGTATTGATTACTTTTTTTTAGGGAAAATTTTGTTTAAATGGAAATCAATAATGAGTAATTATAGAAAATAATTTGTATACAAAATTTTATTGTTTAACTCATGTTTAAGGCTAGATAGAGGGTGGGTGAATCATTGGAAAACAATTTAAATTTAATATTTTTTTCTTCTTTAATTAATTTCATATTTAATGGAAAATTAATATAAGGAAACTAGAGAAATTTTTGGAGTATTAAACCAAATTTTGCAATATGAACAAAAAATACATAATTTCATCATTTTATATAGAGGATTAACATTAACATACTTTGTTACTCATTACCTTACTACCCAGCAAAAAATGGTGCTTACTTGGAAGCAATAGCAATTGCTTACATAAGCGATATATTAGTTTTTTGTTTAATAAAGTTTCAAGAATGCAATACAGTAAATTATGGATTCTGCACAAAAAAACATCTTCCTTACCATAGTGCTCCGAAGAATCAAAAAA
>MINK01000685.1:0-16936 GCA_001735545.1 Phormia regina
AGTTTTTCATAACATCGTGGACATGACTTCCTATTCATTGAATAGATATCAAAAAAAGAGAACATCTTCCTATGACATGTTAAATGATGCGAATTTGCACTACTTCTGGATCACAAGTTCAGGATCTTATTGACTTCTTTGAATGTTCTTTTTTTTTTTTTTGCTGGGTTCTGATTAATAATTTAATTGAATTTTTCTTTTTCGAAAATATTTTTATCTGTGTGTATATAATATATATATAATATAATTAAGAAGACAATTTTTTTTTTAATTTGCTTCAACTAATTTAACAACACATTTTTTTTTTTTACTTTTCATCATATTCAAATTAATGTTAAACGTCTTTTTCGTGTTATAATTTCTAATATTAGTTTAGCTAATGTCATTACTTTTATTTGTGTGTATGTATGTGTATTTTTGAATGTATTATAATTTATTGCAATTTTTTGCTATTCAAGTGTGTACATTGTTTGAGAAAACATTGTTTCATTTAATTGCAAATAATTCATTAGAATATTAAGAAATAAATTGCTTTTGTTCATTTAAAGCTCATTTTTCATATTAAGAAAAAAAATTATATTAAAAAATATTTATTAAATCAAAAAAAAAAAAATTAAGGAAATGTAAAGAAAGTTAGGCAGTATTTACGCTAATTGAAATATTTCTATTGATAATTTTAGTCCAATAAAATAAGAATTCAATGTAGAAAGTTTTATAATAAGCAAGAAATTACTATTTTTTATAATATATTAGAAGTCTCAAAACATAAGGATATAAATTTTAAAATGCATGTAGATAAGATCTAAATGGAGTTAATTCATGTAATTTATATATTTTTCAAAATTGTAATGTAAATTAAAATATAATGGAAAACTTTAATCGAAATACTATATAACACAAACAATTTGTAAAGATTAGTATTTATTTTACTATATGTATAATAAAAATATTTAGAAATAGATAAAACACCAATTAGTAAACTATCAATCATAAATTCTATAAAACATATACGCTCATTAAAAATGTTTTGAACAAAACAAAATTTGTTTCTTCTATAAATAAGTGCGAATTGTCAACTACAACTGTTTGTGATTCTTTTATTTTTGAAAACAAAATACATATCTGACCAATTTGTCCTATTTAAATCGTAAAATTGAGGGAGACAACAATATATATGAACATATATTACGACTTATTATGGAAAATTAAAAATATATTAATATTTAAATATTTTAAATGCGTTGAAAACCAAAAATACATACATATGTACATAATTTTAATATGTACAAAATATTGTTTGCAATTATTATTATTCTTTTTCGAAAGAAAATTGTGGCAAAATTGTAGAACATAAAGAAGGAAATATATAAAATGAAAAAAAAAAAATGACACTTGTAAACAATTGATCATTTTAAATCACGTACACGTTTTCAAATGTTTTCGAATGCATAAATAATATTAAAGTGTTTCCGATGGAATATGATAAAAAAAAAAAAATGATCTTAAAATATCTTAGTTATTAATAGCGTATTTTTTATATACGAAGGTCGATTAAATAAAGGGCAAATTAATATTTCCTTAGAATGGATACCTGATCAGTTGATCTACCTCAGACTTAGTTCAGTTTACAATACAAAATTTAGAGGCTAAAATAAAAAAAGAATCAGTAATTGTTTTGTATTTTGAATACAATTTTGAAAAATTTCGTTTAAAATTTAAAAACTCTAGATATAGGTATGTTTTGAAATAGCTGATCAAAAAAATAATCCTGGGGTTCACAAAATAATACTGTGTACTCTCCAACAAAACAATTACTTTGATATATAAATATATAGACTTTTAGGGGACAAAGAGTATCAGTTTAAGGGACATAAGATACACATTTTATTTAGCAATACTGCAGAAATTTATATTTTTGAAATTCTTACAAAATTTTGTTTTGTAGCTATAAAATTAACAAATCATTTGAATAAGGAAATGGTGTAATTCAAGATACAAGAATATATTTCAAAAAACAAATTAATGATCAAAACAAAATATTGGAAATCTCTAGAAATAAAAAAAGGACTAGAAATATTAAAATTAAAATTTTCAGACAATTGAAAATTGTAATTAATAAAAACCACTCAGAGAACAAAAACAGTTTATAAACAAATAGACATAATTAAATTTATAGCAAACAATATTGTAATTAAAATTGTTTATATAGAAAAAAAACAACAACAATAACAAACTATAAACAAATATAAAAATGATGTAATATAAATAGAAATAAAAACCAAACCAAAACAAAATCCATCCACCCACCCACTTTCCTCATCATGAAATTTGACGAGGTAAAGTGTGCGTGCAAGAGATTGTATGAGGGAGGAAGAATTATGAATGCGAGAAAGAGGGAAAGTAAATAATTAGTAATAGAAACCAAGTGCAAGGACACAGCTGATTATGAAAATGAAGATGAAACAGAAATCATGACCTTTAAAGTGATCATGAATATGAGATGATGAAGAGAGTGAAAGAGAGGAGAAAGGAGAGAAATATAAAAATTTCATTAAGACCTTTGAATCAAAAACATGACAAGGTCTTAATAAAATTTTTATTAATTATGAAAGTGTGAATGTTTGTTTTGGTTTTTAATGTTTTTTTTTTTGTTTGTTTGTTTGTTTGTTGTTTTTTTTTTTAATATTTTTTTTTATATTTTTTTATTTTATATATTTTTAATATTTATTTACAAATAAATAATATTACAATATTGTTTTATAAATTAATTAATTAATTAATTAAAAAAGAAATATTTAAAAAGTACCTAGACTTAAGCCTAATTTTATAAAACTGTTTCATTGTGTTAGTTTTTAGAAATTAAATTTAAAAAATTCTTTTAATAAGGTCATGGGTCAACATTCAAAACAGCTGTAATAGAAAGTGTTAAAAATACACTCATGGATTTAACAGGGGCGGGCATTTTTTTTTAACAAAACAGACCATATTTTACAATAGAGAATTTTGAAAATTCTCCATAAACCAAACAAGAGGCCAATTCTTTTTATAACACTACAAAAAAGAGTCGACACAAAAGTTTGGCATTTGGGGTTGGTTGTTTGGTTTGTTGGTTTCGATGATAATGATGTTTATAAATATTAATTAACTTTGTTGTTTATAAGTTGTTCCAAATGTTGCGTTGAAAGATGAAGAAGAATTGTTTTTTTTTTTTTTATAAAATAGAATTTCTTGTTTAATTTTCTAAAAACTTTTCTTTGGTTTAATGTTTAAATTTGTTGTATTTTTTTGTGTTCGTGTGTAGGCGTGTGTTTTTTTGTTTAGTGTATTTTTGTATGATGTATTTTGGTGTTTTTTCTGAGTAGTGTATTATGTTTGTGGTGGTGTTAGTGGATTCATTTCATTTCGAAAAAAATGCCAACAAAAATAGATGCCGATTTCAATAAAAGATTTTTTTTGAAAAAATCTTAAAGTTTATATAAAAAATAAACGAAACGCGATCATATAAGTTTTTTTTTTCTTTTTTGATCTTTAATAACAATGAAATTCTATTTTAAGTTTATTCTTCCTCATCAACACCCACGCAGGCTGGACAAACTGGTTTGCCTTCCATGGCATAGAAAGATTTACCTCTGACGGCTTTTTTGCAATCCTAGAAAAAGTTATTAAGGAATGGATACAAAATGATAAAATTACATATAAACGTAGACAATATAAAATAATAACTTAAAGGTCCAGAAAGAGTTTTAACATTTTTTAGTGACAAAAGTATAGAGGTTAATGCAACTTACCCTGCAGACAAAGCAATCGGGATGCCATTGAGAGTTCAAGGCAGAAATATAGTTTTCCATAATGGCACGATTGCAGCCATTGCACTTGGGAGCAAACATTTCAAAGTAATCGTTGCGGCAATAGGGTTTGCCATCACGTTCATGGAAGCCATCTTCACCGAATTGTTGACCACATTGGGCACAGAAGAAATGTTCTGTATGCCAGGTCTTATCCAAAGCAGTTACACATTTCTGTAAATAATAATAAGATACAACATTAATTAAAGTTACTTTTGCTCCAATATTTAAAATGTTTAAATAATTACATCCAAAATAGCACCATTGCAGTAGGCACAGCGAGGACTGAAGAGATTGTGATAATCGGGTTCACAGTAGGGGAAACCATCGCGTTCAAAGAAGTTGCGAGTACCCAATTCTTGGTTGCAGTGATTGCAAGTGAAGTGCTCTGGATGCCAGGTTTTGCCCAAAGCGGTAATGACTTGTCCTACAATGGGTTTTTCACAGGCGCTGCAGCAGCCTTTTTGTACAGTATTGACACCTTGACGATTCATATTGGCTTGTAAACTACCGAGCATAGAATCCAATTGATCCGGTTGATTATCTTCTACTAGGGTAGAAGTTGTAGTCTCAGTTATGGTTTGAGTCAAGTGTGAAGTGCCCTTATTGGGTTTGGCGTAATCAGTTATCGTTTGATGATAATGATTTGAACCGTTGTTCACCTAAAATTAAATATAAACAAAAAAACGAAATTAATAATTTATTTGATTTAAAATTTTATTTATATCTTAAAATAAATCCCGTTTAATAATTTCCTTTTTTTTATTTTTATTATTATTTTTGGTTTTGAAAATTTAGTCCAATTCTTACGTTTTTAATGTGAGCGATCCGTAACGTTTGATGAAATTTCTCAAACTGAAAATACTTTTATTTAGTTCTAGTCTCAAAAACTTTTTAATTTTTCTTTCTTCTGCTGTGTGTGTGTGTGTGTTTTTTTTTTTGTCTTTCTTCTTCTTAATTTTATTATTTCGCTCGACAGCGTCACAGAATCGTGAAAGGAACACAGTTTCTTTTTCAATTTTCACACACATTTTCAAAATAATATTCAAAAAGTTTCGTTTTCTTTTTCTTCTTTTTGCTTTGCACACGACGTTTGTCTATAATTTTGTGGCAGCAACAGCAACAATAACAACATAAAAATAAGCAACAAAACAGGCGGACCAGTCCCACAACTTTGGTATTATTGCGGCAACGTCGACGTGGCCGACGCAGTCGTTATCATTGCCAAAAATATATGATTATTTTTGCTATTGTTGTTATTGTTGCTTTAATTTATAGTTGTTGTAGTCGTATATATGAATGGATTGATTTGATATAAAAACTATACGTACGCAGCATATTCGTATACGATCCGTTCAGTTTCTAAGTATAAGTGTACGTGTTGTGATGCTTTTAAATTTGTATGTGTAGGTGAAAAACAGAAAATTTCATTTTCAATATGTTTGTTGTATTTACTTTGCGGAAAATTCGCTAAAATTTTGTTTAATTCACACAAACAAATAAATTGTGTGTGTCTTTTGTGTTTATGTGTTCTGTTATTTAGCCCAATTAAAATAAAATTGGGTTTTCTGGGACTCTGGCATATTAAACGGGTAAAATAAAATAATTGTAAATTAATAGACAGTGGAGAATTTAAAGGATTATTTAAATGTTCAAATAAAATTGTTGTAACCGAAAATTGTTTTTATCGTTCATATAACAGTCTGTGACATATAACAAGGATCAAGTATTACTATAGTTACATTTTAAAGACAATGGATATGAGTTACAGATTTTGATCACAAATTTGAAAAACTTTTACAGTTGAACAAATCTGTTCGTGTAATTTTGTAATTGAAATTAAATAAGGGACATATGGCGCAATGGTATCCAGAGGTTAAATCCTCTGTTTTAATAAAGTTTTTTTCAACCGTCAATGAACAGTGGAGCAGAAACGATTTTTTTTTAATTTGCTATACGCGTAGCAGAGTGCTAAGTTTGAAAGGGTTATCCAAGAGACTCTGTACAGGCAGAGCTAAGAAGGAGGCTCAAAGTAGGGTAAATCTGCAATAAACATTTTTTTCTCTGTTCTCAAACATTCCTACATATTATTGTATGCCCTGATAATATCTACAAAAAATGCATAACTTTATTATTTGTTATAGTTTTTGAATTAAAAATTCAAATACCTCAATTTTGCACTTCTTGGTATAGTTTTCTTCATATATATCTTAGTATATCCGACCGAATAAAAATAGTCGATATCTTTCTTTAGCGAGTTCAATTTCACAGTTTTGAATTTGAAAATTGCAAAAATTACGACTTTTTGTGTCTTTTGCCCGAAAAAGTATTTGCTATTTTTCTCTAAAATTAAATTGTTTTTTACCAGCATATAAAAATTGCATTCTTCGACTTCACAATAAAACCAAGCAAAATAACTCAAATGGTCAAGGTAAACACCCTCTCGAATTTGATCCACTTTGTATGGAAATTTTGACTTTAGTCTATGTTTTCTAAAATCTGAAAACACGAATCGTCAAACGGAATGCAATACAGGAATCTATAAAATGTTGTTAAAAGTTTTCAATCAAAATCTACCGGACTTCGGAAAAATTTGGATTTTATAGTAGAAAATGTGAAAAAAAAAATATTTTTGGAATTTTTAACGTTTATTTGGGAAATGTTTACAAAAATCTCAAAGTATTTTCCAATTTCTCATTTTATACGGTAAAGTTTTAATTACCAAACATTTCGTAAGATATCTTTCACATTTTATTTTTTAACAAAAACGTTACTTTAATTTCAAAATCAAAAAAAGCGTAAACTTTTTCGAAGTCGAAAAAATCTTAATATAATAAAATTTAAAAACTTTGAAACGGTTGATCATACAATTATCATTGTTTTTTTTTTTTTTTTGTTTTATTGATAATATGAAAAAAATATAACTTTTATTCTTTTAACAACTATTTATGAACTTCTTGTAGATCCTTTCCGGTACCATTTCATTTGGGATTTGATAGTTGCTTCAGCTACATTTTAGAAACCGTCTGATCATCTACTTTTATCATTCCTTAATATTTGCAGACCAAAGAGTCCTCTTCATTTCTCGTTTCACAAAAGTCCCATATCGCTTCACTGGTCTTAGCTCCGAATAATTTAGAGAATTTCCCTATCTTGGTACAAAAACTACGTGATTGTTTTGGTACCACTCCAGAGCGTATTTAGGTATTAACATAACAACAAATTTTACCAAAAATATGTAGACCCATTGTGCTCTGTAATAACAAAACTTGCTTCTTTTGTTGCAACTGCATAAATCGGTCCTAAACTTATAACAACATGACAGTTTTTGTACGAAATTTTGTTCCGTGCCCTATTCTTGGCTTCTAAATTTTTTTGCAGCATTCCAGTATTGAACATTAGGGAATTTATATGATTTTAACCGCACATTAGCATTACTGAGTACTGAATTTACAGAGGTGCTTTTCTATCAAATGTATTTGGAATTTTTTCCAATATGCATTCAATTTTCTTGAGCTTCAAAATATCATGTGGACTTTTTTCTCCCGAACTATGTTTTCTATCAATGGTCGAACTATCCTAATACTATTTTTTAACACTGGAAACAGTTTGAATGAAGACAATTAATACTTTGGTCAATTATTTGTAGGACCAATTCGTTTTTTTTTTTTTTTTTTTTTTTTTTTTTTTTGAAATTCTTCAATACGGACATCTTTTTCGCCACTCATTTTGATCAAACTCCTAATCAACATAGTTGTCATTAAAAATAATAATTGACGTATTTTCTCAAGATGTGTGTTAAGATTGATATTGATATGTTCTAATAATTTAAAAAATAGTATCTATTATCTTAAAAGTGACCAATCTTTCGTAGAAACTATTCTGAAAGAAAAAAAATCGTTACAATTTAAATAACGCTCACCTCTCTTTAAGCTAATAATGAGAGTTTTAAGAAACATGTACCCAAAATATTAATCAGATGAAGAATAAAATATATTTTGAGACTTGAGGAATTCTATATGAGACTTGAGGAATTCTATATGAGACTTGAGGAATTCTATATGAGACTTGAGGAACAACAAATTTTTACATTAACATCCAAACTTTTGCAAAGCATTTAAAAATAATTGGAATATATGAAAACATATAATGTGTTCTGGTACATCTATATTTTGAATCCCATTTTGTTATTGGGCCAAATATGAACCTTATTGAAAATGGTTTAGGTTAGAAATTTAACGATCATGTAATTTAAGATGAGTTCGATAAATCTACCTATAAATGTTACTATTAATATAATATAATGGATATGTATTTAAAACAATTATTGATCCACAATTGGGCATAGATCTTATTTAAAACCTCTGCCTGTATATACATAGGGTACACCTTTCCGATATGTTTCATACGGTAAACGGATGACGACTATTTTTGTATGGTAAGTTTATATCAAACTATTATCTTTACGATACAGGTATTTGTTTGGGAGATATCGAAATATAACAGGAACTTATAACGGACATTAATTCTTTTCTATTATATATATTTGATGGAGACTTTGATGGATATTTCGAAGCGTTAAACTTGAAAAGATAAACCAAATTAATGGCATAAAATGATATTTCTTTCGTTAATCAAAAGCCATCTGCATCTAAAACGATAATAAAATATTCCCTCTAATATTCGACTTTGATTTGGATGAAAACTTTGAAGGTTTTCCTTTCTTCTTAGAAATTGTCACTTAAGGCAAATAAAAAATATAGTATTAGCGTAATAATTTATTAATTCCCAAACACCATGAAATTATTAAAATCCAATTAAGCGAAATTTTAAATTAATTTATGTTGAAGTCTATTAGTGACAAACTAATGAATAGAATTTTAATTTCAAGGTGTTGGTGATAAAGCGCCAAACGTTTTAGCAACGTGTATAAATAAAAAAAAGTGGTGGAAAGTGGGGTGTGCAGAACAAAAATGTGTGCAAAAATGATTTCTATTTTTGATTTTTCATCATATAAGGAATTCCCCACAAAACGATGAAAAAAATATAAATAAACCAAAAAAAAAAAAAAAGTGGAAAACAAAATAAATCTCATGACATACACATTTACGTTTGATTTGTGTTGATTTCAATTACTTGGAGCAAAAAAGAAAAAAATAAATAAAATATAAAATAAAAATAAGAAAACACTAAATTAACACAAATGTGCCTGCCGGTGGTGGCACACGTTACTCTACAAAATATTTTATTTTATTTTTGTTTTAAATTGTATATTTTGCAAAAATACATTTATTACTTTTTAATTCCTTCGAAATGTATAATATTTGTGACCAGAGATGGGGGTAGGGGGGCGTAAAAGCGGAAATCCCACAGATTGAATAAAAAAATAACAACCAAAAACAGGCACTTACATACATATGTATGTACGTATGCATGTATGTATATTGAGACAATTATAGAACTGGCAGACATAATGAACAGACAGACAATCAGCCAAACAGACAGACATTTAGTTAAATCAACATACTATGCGGATAAAGCAACAAGTTTGTGTTAAACGAATTAAACAAGAAAAAAAAAAGATACAAATAAAAAAAATTAAACAAAATAATAAAATAAACAGATATTGAACAGATTGTTTCTGTTTCCACTCACCACTCTGTTTTAATAACATAACCATCAACATCATCAACTGAAGGTTAAACATATTTATTCGACTTGTTTTGGGACACGAGGCAAGAAGAGGGGAAAAAAATAGACATTTTGGAAAACTAAAGATATCAAGAACTATGTTTTTAATAATGTTAATAAACAAAAAATTGCATACTGGGTATATGCATTAATTCTCATTGTATTTTTTATGCAAGTGTTTGAAAACTTAATTTGAAGTGAAGAGTACTCCAGAAATGGAACTCTGAATCAAACATTACAATTAATTGGTAGCAGCACAAAAGTCTGGCCTATGTTAGTTAATGTTATGTGTTAGTTTACAAAAATCCAACGAGACAAACTCTTCTGCTCTCGAACGGATAGCTGGGTATACAAATGCTTTTACTAAATCTAACTATTGGGATGCAATCCGCATCAAGGTGCGTCCTTAAAATAGAATAAGATGAGATAAATATAAATCGTGAGTATGGTTTGGAATAAAGAACTTAAGTCAAGTTATATTTTGATCGCTAAGACCAAAATATAACAAAATCATTACTTCGGTTCCCGCCAAGGATGATAATTACAATTTTCTTTATTGTACTAAATTGAATATAAAATTGTACTATTTGGACCGTAATTGTACTAAAATGATAAGAACTTATTTTTCCAAACCTTACAATATTTCTTGATCAATATATCTTTGGAACATCTCTCAAAATGGATGGCATAATACTTTATATAATCAAAGCTCAAATTATAACTTGGGTTTCCAATGATAACTTTACGAATGAGAGCATACATGTATCAGGTTCTTAAAAAAGCATTATTAAAAGTAAAAAATGGTAATATTTCTAATGATAAGATTTGTTTTCAATTTAGAAAAGTCCTTCAATGTGTATACAAATTTGAAACGAAATCTAGATTCCCCCATTCAATCTGAGTTTTATATAGTATTCGATAAAAAAATTCAATCTTATAAAAGTAAGATCAATTCTAACGCTGCACGATTAGGTGAAACAAAACAGTAAAATGCAATTTTAACAATACTCGTGTGTTGTTCCCCAACACAGAATTAACTTTCTAGTGATATATTTATAAGCAAAATTATATAATTGTACTAAATTTAGGACTGGAATACGTCTGTACTTTTGAAGAGCAAATTGTACTGAAAAAGTGCAATTGTACTATATTTATCATTCCTGGTTCCCGCTCAAATTTGTTTTGAGAATTTTTATGTTCTATTCTTGAATTGTAACTACTACGGTGTAATAAGTAATAACATTTGGAACTACCTGTAAAACCACCTGATCCAGTTTTAATAGCTTGATGACCTCATATATTAAACATTACATTGCCGACCGGGATATTTGGCTTTAGTTCAAATCTTCCTAATTGCTCCGGCTTAATGCTCACAAATGCAATTTGGATTAGAATTGTTTATAAAGATTAAAACCGAATTTTTTCATTAAAACATCCATATCTTGTGACAAATCCTTCCATAAGACAAATCTGTCACCATATGAAAATTTAAATCCCCAATTTGAGGACAAAACTATTCATCAGGTAAAAGTCTACTTTCACGCCCCTCAGCAGCATTACGTTGGAAATTTTCAAAAAGAAGTCACGTAGGTTTTGACTGAAAACTTTAAAGTTTTTTCATTTTATTTTAAATTCATCTCTGTGAATATAAAAAATTAATAAAACCTGTCGGAATTGTTAGGATATATAAATTAAACAATCCGGACCAAAAACAACCAAAACATTTAATCGCACGCATGTTTTTACTTACAATAATATATAAAAATATTTGAAATCGTACGAGAAACAATTGGAAAGAGTTTAAAAAAGAATGTTAGAGGTACCCTAATTTGAGCCTCCCTTGGTTCTGACCTGAAGAGTCTGTTGCATAACCCTTCCAAACTTAACATTGTACACTTCTCTGTTATGCATATACAAAATTTCATGCAAGTACAAAGATCCGATCGGATCTTATTTTCAAACATTTTCAATTCTGCCCCACTGTGGTATGGTGCGTTATGGACGGCTAAAAACATACACTTAGATCGATAGTTACTCTTGCATCGATCTAAGTGTATATGTTTCTATTTGATACAATTTTACAATTTTTTTGAGATTAATGAGTTTGGAACGTTATTTAAAAGGAGCAGAGGATAATAAACTTCTCTTCAATAGAGCCAGATAACAATAAAATATTACAAGAATGGTATTACTAATTTTCTGTAGAGATTAATAATTCCTCCATTATGCATTAAGTTCAATATGTTGTAAGCTATCTGAATTAGATATTGCTCCATCATAAAATAATGTACACTGCTTCGGTGTTTCTCAACTATTTTAGATAAATTATTTTTTTATGTGTACCACTTATCACTACCACACATTAAAACATAATTGTTGATGTATTAAATAGCTACCCCAAAAGAAGTGGTCACATTTTGAAGATCATAAATGTATTTGACGGTCGACGGACGCGGAATTTTATTTTGGCATCATAGTTTTGTTTTATGTTCTTTAAAAGTTTTCTTTTAACATTTTTATAAACAAGAAATGTGATCAACAAAATTTTGCTTCTTCTTTTATTTATTTCAACGCGCTTCAATGACAATGAAAAGCATTAAATATAAAATAGAAACGATATAAAAAGTGCGGAATTAAACTAAAAAAAAAAATTGGCTAAGCAGAGCTGTAAAATGTTCCAAACTATTGGAAAATTTAATGATTAAGGTTAAATTTCAAATTATATTAGAGCGGCAAAACTTATCAGCTGTTCCCTGATAGAATAACTTTGCTGCTGTTGTAATTACATTTACAATGTAAAACCACTATCTGGTTTTATTATACTAGTGAATTTGAACCTTCCATTATTTTGCATACTTTCGTAACCTTAGTAACTGGTCTAAAAAAAATTAGCACAGTAAGCTACTGCTAATCGAATGAAATTTTCATAACAAGCAGTCCTTTTTAAATTCTCTCTAATTGTGGCAGCACAAACTGCTGCTGACTACGCGCTAATGTAATTTGGGCTAAAGCTTCCAAGAAATAAATAAAATTTTAAGAGTTTTTAAACAATGGAATCTAGATTGAGTCGATTACAATATATTGTATTGAAAACCTTAAAATATCAGTTTTAAGCCCGGGTTCACACACAGCAATTTTTCTTGCCGCAATTCTGAGTTTATAGGAGAGAGAGATAGGAGAAGAGAATACTAAACTTATACTCTTTTTCTCTTTACCTCTCTCGTCTACAAAGTCAGAATTGCGGCAAGAAAAATTGCTGTGTGTGAACTCCGACTAATTATTTATTTAAACATTTTCAATTTATAATTGTATTTTCGAATTAATTGATTTGAAAACTAATTTAAGAAAACTTTCAATATTTATTTGAATATATTTAAATTACTAAGAAGATTCTGAAATAAAATTGGTAATTCTCAAAAACAAATAAAAATTCTTTTAATAAAAAATGTGAAACTTAATTTGAAAGTTTTGAAATAAAAGTCTGAAGTAAAATAAAAAGTGTTCTAAAGTAAAATCGGAAATAAAATGAATGAAAATTAAAATTAATTTTAATTATTTAAATTAAATTTCCAAAAGCTTATCTAATTACAAAAGACAATTTTAATGTCAGAAAAGAAGTTTTCATTATTTTACAGATCTACTTGTTGTTATGGACCATAGTAAATATATTTAATTATAAAAAATATATAAATATATACACAATAATATGAAAAAAATAACAAAAAAAAAATAAATATTAACAAAAATAAACTCAATAAATCGTAATGAAAAACTATATTTAATAAGCGCGAATGTTTTACGCTTTTCACTTCATATGTGAATGTTGATGATGAGGACGACGACGACTATGACTACGATCATGATGATGATGATGACGATGATGATACTCAAAAGTACTAATATTATAATGTTGATGGTGGCCGTGTGCAATATTGTTTATATTTCTATATTCTATAATTTATTGCCAAAAAATCTACATCATTGGCTAATAAGAAAGCGGCCGGTTGATTGTTTGTTGTAGTCTTTTCAATATTCTTTCGATCATATAAGCGGGTGAATTGTGCGGGAGGCTAGTCTTGTGAGACAGCAACACAACAACAACAACAACAAAAACAACAACAATAATATAAAAAATTATTTTGTTAATATAAAACTAATTTATATGTTTTGTTGATATATCCATCTGTATGTCCGTCCCTGCACTCATGTATTATTCTGATAAAGTGATTATTATGGTTTTATATGGTCATTTGCTTGTCCTTACATCACTTGTTTATTTGTCCATAGAAGAGGAGGTCATTTTGAATGTTTTGTGGATTTATATATTTTTGTTTATGGAACAACAATTCAAACGATTATCCATTTGAGAATAATATTCATATTTTTGATAATCCAAATAATCCAAAATAATACAAAGGCAAGTCAATATGATTTGTTAGTTTAAGACGAATTTGAAATACTTTACAATGAAGTATTGATGATCATTATAGATTTAAGAAAACGGATAAAATTGTCATAGTTATGGCTGAAAATTATAGTTTGAAAATTTAGGTCCATTTGCTTAAAAATCAAATCGAAATTTAAAGAATATCTCCGGTTATTTTTTATCCTCAAAAAATAACTTCTAAGAATTCGATATGAATTTCTAGTCTTAAACATTTGCCTTTAAAATAAATGGAATATAGAAAGGATATCCTTATTTTTCGATACAAGCAGAGGGAATGGTTACACACGTATAAAGTAAATATTTGTTATTACATATCTCCCGAACTTTTTAAGATAATGTCTTGAGATTTTGTGGAAACAACTTAACAATTTACATAACTGAGATGAAAATACACAAAGGAAATACTAATTATAATTTTCTCATCAACCTCTAAACTTAAATAAAAAGATGAAGGGAAAAGGAACCCTCCCCTGCAAATCATATCTACAGAACTATTATAGTGGGATCTTTCAACTATTATAGTGGGATCTTTCAATTAATAAGATAAATATTATTAAACGGGCAGGGTAAATGGGAAAGGTACCCACAATATCAAAAAAAAAAAAAAAAAAATTTCGCATAACTGAAGGAGTGATTTACATAAAGTCTTAAAAATGTTTATAAACAATCATATCAAATTTAAATAAAGCAGATTGGATCCACTCCCATATAAAGGAAATATTAATTATCACATCGAAAATTTCTTAAAAATTTTTCCTGTGGCGTGAATGTTTAACGATCATTTTCTAAAAAATTAAAATTTGTCAATAAATTTCTAGAACCAAAAAGTTCCTTCTTACAAATTTCTTATAAAAATTAAATGAATCAAAATAACTCTATAAAAGAAATGTTTATAAAAGAAATTCTTCTAAAAATTGATTGAAATTTTCTAGATATTTTTTTCTTTTTATTTAAAAAAAAAAAAATAATTTTATAAAAAAAATTTACAATAATTTGATAAGCCTATAAAAATATTTTCCGACAATGGGATCTACAAATTAGAAACAACTTCATTTACCTTGCAAAAGAGGCAATCAGACTTTTTTATATCGTTTACAAGTAAAATTTGGGTTAGTTAAGAAATATTTGTTTGGGGCTAGATGAGATAAAAACACTTTACAATTGTGTCCAAATAATGTGACATTGGTGATGTTATGTTGTTTAACATTTTCTGTATCGATATGTATACTTTTGATCCAAAAATATATATATATATATTTAAACTGTTTAGTTATAGCGAAAACATATCTTAAAATTTTTAGTATCAAAACTCCACAAATTGAATATTGGGAACACATATCCCAATACTGCAATATTAAGGATTTGACAGTCTTTATTATCAAACAATTTTAATAAGTTCTTACTATATTTATAAGTATAAATTGAATGTAATATCTCTGAATAAAATCATTCAAAAATAATCCCTAAATTAATCCATAAATAACCAACCGAATTTATAAGGAAAAAAGCTCTGGTGAACAACTTTTGTATATTACTTTATAATTGATTGATAAATTTTGTTCAATATTTTGAAAACATTCAGAAGATCATTTATTATTATTCAAATGTACGCAAATTTTGAAATAATTTATTCATATTTTTATTAAAGTTATCTCGTGTTTATGTTTTACAGCTCTTAAATTTTTAAGAACATCGCTAAAAATAGGAAAATTTAAATAAATTCTATAAATCTGTATAATTAATAAGTCAATTATGCAAACAATTGGAACTAACTAATAGTCAAACATAATTCAAATTAAAAAAAAATAATAATAAATTATTATTTGTAACGAGAATTTTCAAACTTTATTTCCCTTTATTCCTATTTGAATTATTATTTAATAAATACGACATTTTTAAGTAAAAAATAATATATTAATAATATTTTAAAAACTGGAATTTAAAATGAGGCTTTTCTTTTTAATATCAAAAAAGCACAATTAAGAATAAGATTTTCGAATACAAATTTTGAAAATATCATTTTAAATTATGATTATTTTATTACAATTCGGAAAAGTGCATTTTAAAATAATATATTTTTCGTTTCAGACAATAAAAATTGATATTTACATTTTTCAGATAAATTGCAGAATTGATCAATTGAAAATTAGGTTTTTTTATTTAAAATTGAGAAAAGATTTCTTGTAAATCTTTTCGCAATTTAAATTGGAATCTTTTATTTAAATTTTAGAAATGATCAAATTAAAGGTAAGATTTTTCATTTAAAATTTAGAAAAATACTATAAAAATTAAGAAAAAAAACTAAGTTTAATTCACAACATCAACTGATATAATATTTAGAATGAAATTTTGCATAAGGAATGAGTTTATGTGAAGTTATTGAATCATCGCACTCCAGATAGATCCGCTACAATCTCTAAATTTCATGTGCTTAAACGAGATATAAATTATTATAAATTACTTATGTTATTTTATCATTGAAATCAATCTCAAATCAATTTAACGTTTTACAGCCGTATTCACATTTTAGCAAAGTTTTAATAACCATTTTTAAGCAAAATTAGTTAAAGTTATATTCAATAATGATGATTTGCTTATTAAACCTTTGGTAAGCCATATTAAACTTAAATATTTTAATATTGCTTCGACCCTACTTTAAGGCTCTTTTAAGCTTATGTTTGTTACATTTTTCAAGAAAAAAAAATACATTGAAATGTTAAAATTTATTGCATATTAAAATAATAAACATAAACAATAAAAAGTATATTCTGGGCGCTTTTGAATAAAATGCTAACATTCCGGCTGCCGGCACGTCAACTCAGTGTTCGCCACAATCGCATATATCGAAAATTTCCATTGTTTTCTGTTAACACGTAATTCCAAATAGAACATTAATATATACACGTCTTAGATTATGGTGTAATTAATCTATTATATCAACTCCGGGTTAAAA
>MINK01000686.1:0-24816 GCA_001735545.1 Phormia regina
AAAAAAAAAACAAAAAAAAAAAAAAAAAAAAAAAAAAAAAAAAAAAAATAATTGAAAATTTCCTTTTAAGAAAATTTATCGAAAATTTCTTATAAAAAAACGAAAATTTATCAAAAATTTCCTATAAAAAAGGAAGTTTATTAAAAATTTCCTATAATTAAATGAAAATTTATATGACTATTAATTGAAAATTTAGACAAAAAGAAAATATCTCAAAAATTTCCCTCGAAAGGAACATTTAAGGTAATTTAAAAAAAATAAGATTTTTTGTATTAAATTTGTGGAAAATTTTAAAATAAAAAAATTGCTATAAAAGGAAAATTAATCAAAAATGGAAAAGTTATAAAAAAAAATTTGAAAAGAATATTTTAAAATGAATATCTATAGAAATTTTATGAAAATAATAATAATAATTTCCCCTTTCATTTGACGTTTCAATCTCATTTCCAAGGAAAGCAAATCGTTGTAGTTGCTGCCTTTATGCATATACCTTGTTAAAGTTATTCCATCATGGTTGAAAAAAGCAATATGAATATATAACGTTTATACGCACTCCATAGTATAATTACGAAATACTCGCACATCTACAAAAACAACAATTCCTTGTATTTTGTTAGTGTAAAACTACTGAAAAATTTACATAGGAATACAAAAACAATTTGACAGTAACGCGAGGTGCGTCGATGAAAATATTGTAAAACAGCTGTTCTTACGAGTATACTTTCTAATTATACTATGCGCACTACTTACAAATAAAAATACCCAGTAAAAAAAAAAAAAAAAATCAAATCAAAAATCAAAAGTTTCCACAAAAGAAAATTTTCACTACTTCAAAAGCGGAACAAAGTGCATATTTTGAACATTTTTGAACATTTTTAGAAGTTCTTAATAATTACTTCCGGAAAAGGGAAAATAAATAATTCTTCCAAAATAGGGAAGATAAATAATTCTTTTTGCGGGAAAAAAGGTTAATAATTTCTAAGAAAAGTAAAATTTTACAAATTTTAAAATATTTAAAATTTTATAAACATAACTTTTGGGGAAGTACTTCAAAAGAAATGAACAGGATGTAAAAAAGAAGAACATTCTATGATAACCACTAGTTAAAAAGAGAACTTCTGCAGGACTTTTGCACCATTAAGTAATTCCTTCTAATGACAAGACAATGTTAAATTTATGACTTTTTCAGCTCTTTTTCAATTCCTTTTTTGGTGGGTATTTCATTATGAACATTTTGTCGTATAAACGATGTGTTAATATTTAACCCACGAAAATTAATCATATGTTAGTGAAACAAATTGATATTTTCATACATTCATTGAATTTTTAATGCTAAGCAATTTGCGTATAAACAATGAGTTTTGTTTTCAAGTTATATTTTATTTGCCATAATAGTACGTATAAACATAGTAATCGCTGTATATTAATGTTTCCCTTTATAACAAACTATTTAATTACAGTTTTTGCAAAATAGATAAATATCTCACTTAAATACCACAATATTGTAAATGTATTTAGAATTATTATTTAGTGAATAATTTCTTTTTCACTAGCCATATACTTAAATTAGTTAGAATTTAACAATTAACATAACATAACATGTTGTGTTTGTCTAATTGGCCATTGCGTTTAGCTTTATATTATGGCATATTTTTCGGTTTCACTCATATTTATGTTGATGTCAAAAGACGCCTGGTGAAATTTTCTACATGTGTGAAAATTTATGTTTACTTTATAAATTGTTTATATGCTACTATAATTATAATATATTACTACACAAATATGTTAAAGTATAAATATTATTATGATGAAAATTCTGTCATATCAATCGCTTATATTATTTCACAAATCGTACGTTTATATATATTTGTTTGTGTTATATTGTTAGGTTTGAGAGAGGAAAAATACCTAAAAAAATCGCTTAATATATTTCTACCATTGCAGATCAAATATTTTGACAAGCTGACATATAAAATGTCTGATGAAACTTTAGAAAAAGTTATAATTTTCAATATTTTCATTATATTTGCTCATAGTTTTTGTATTGTGCTAAATATGGTCCCCTATATTATTGAAGGTGACTGGTGGTTTGTACTGGAAACTTATTATCAAAATTATTTTATTGTTATGCAACATTATGTTCTATTACATCATGGTTTTATCTTATGCTATATTAATAATTGTTTCTTTAAACTCAATAATCAGTTGCAATATGAAAAAGTGTTAGTACCTTTTGCCAGAATTTATCTAAAGCTTTCCTTATTACTGGACGAAGTAAATGACATGATTGGTCACATCATATTCCATGTAATCTTATGTCTATTAATAACAAATTCATTTTTTGCCTATGGTGTAGTGGAACTTACTTTTAATATTGATACTATGATTACATATGAATATCTATTGGAAATTGTGATTTTTATTTTGTTGTGTCTTGATATGTTTTTGTATTTCTTAATATGTGAAAGGGTATATATAACTACAAAAAATACTGGAAGATTTTTATTGGAATATAGTGAAAGAAAACAAAACCAGGAGGTTTGTATTTATTTGTTTTATAGTTAAATAATTGATTTTTAAATATGTGTGTGTGTGTGTTATATATTTACAGGTGGAAACAGTTTGTCTGGGACGTTTTATGATAAAGCCTAATATTAGTATCTGTGGACTATTTACTGTAGATTTGTCAGCTTTACTTAGTTTGGTTGTAGAAATAGACGCTTTTGCTATGTACGTTTAACTATCTGTTGAAAGCAGGATATGAGGATGGGAATGCAATGTTTTTAACTATATCTTGTAAAAGCGGTATTAATCTGTAACGAAAAACAAAAATTTTCCAAATATTTACAATAATATATATTTACCAGTATGTACTTACTATATTTACTTCCATGAATCTTTAAACTCATATATATATATTTTTGGAGTATTTCTAAATTCTTTTACACAGAAGTTTATTTATTGCTGTTGTTATCTAATCAATAAAATTTGCGACTTGTATTTAAATCTTATAAGTCCACACTTGTAAAAATATTAAATTAAATACCCAATTTGTCATCAGCAAAGGTAAATGTAAGAAATAATTCAGGAAAAAAAGAAAAAAACTTACCGAAATTTTATTTTTACAATTCATATAAATAGAGGGATTGTACGCTGAAGTTATTAGTAATTGATTCATATAACAATCAATATGTTGAAGTTTATTATTTTATTAAGCACTGTAGCTTGTGCTTTGGGAGCTACCGTACCCGAAGGTATGCTCCCTCAGTTAGATGGACGCATTGTAGGCGGTGCAGCCACCACCATTAGCAACTTCCCCTGGCAAATCTCTCTCCAACGTAGTGGCTCTCACTCTTGTGGTGGTTCTATTTACAATAACAAGATCATTGTCACTGCTGCCCATTGCTTGCAATCGGTATCTACTTCAGTTTTGAAAGTACGTGCTGGTTCTTCTTACTGGAATTCTGGTGGTGTTTTGGTTTCTGTCGCTGCTTTCAAGAACCATGAAGGTTACAATCCCAACACTATGGTTAATGATATTGCTGTCATTAGATTGTCTTCCTCCTTGACCTTGTCCTCCACCATTAAGGCTATTGGTTTGGCTTCCTCTGCTCCTGCTAACGGTGCTGCTGCTACTGTTTCCGGTTGGGGTACCACTTCCTCTGGTGGCAGCATTCCCGCTCAATTGAGATATGTTGATCTTAAGATTGTTAGCCGCGCTCAATGTGCTTCTTCCACCTATGGTTATGGTTCTGAAATCAAGTCTAGCATGATCTGTGCCTACACTGTTGGTAAAGATTCTTGTCAAGGTGATTCTGGTGGTCCATTGGTCTCTGGTGGTGTCTTGGCTGGTGTTGTATCTTGGGGCTACGGTTGCGCTTATGCTAACTATCCTGGAGTCTATGCTGATGTTGCTGCCCTACGCTCATGGGTTGTTAGTGCTGCTTCTTCAGTTTAATTTTGTATTAAAATAAAAAAGTATATAATTGAATATTACAGCTGTGTGTTTGAATTTTTGTTATACAAAGATATGTTCAGATTAGTCAAATATTTGACCATAAATTAATATATTTGACTAAAATGACGTATGTACTTCATGAAATATTTGGAATATATTTTTTAATTATTATTAATATAGGCACCATTTTACTGACTCTTGTTTGACGCAAATTTTTTGGTGAAAAATCTGTATCTCCATAACTATAACTTGGATTAAATTGAAATGTATGGAAGAGTTAGGCTTTGAGAAGAATCATATTGTAGTCGAGTATGTAAAGTGTCAAAAAATCGTAACTTCTTCAAATAAAGTCCGATTTTAAAGATTCTCTTATAGTTAAAAAGATATATAGTCCGGGTTCAGACACAACAATTTTTCTTGCTGCAATTCTGAGTTTATAGGAGAGAGAGGAGAAAAGACTACTAATCTTTTACATTCTCTTTACCTCTCTCGTCTACACAGTCAGAATTGCAGCAAGAAAACTTGCTGTGTATGAACCTCGACATACACTTGAATTTTAAATTTTTGATTTTTTTTTCCTTTTTCGGGAATAAGTGTTGAGGTAAATTTTTTTTAAAAATATACTGAAATTTGATACATACTTCACAATAAAATGCTGAAAAAAATTTGGATTAACTCAAGTCGTCTAGACGTGAAAAATGTTCAAAGTCAGCACTCTGAATTTAATATAAAGATGGCTTTTTTTTATGAAAATATGGTGCAATTCTTTCACTCAAAATTCCGGTAAAGAAAAAGAATTTTTTATTTATATATTTGAAAAGATAAGGCTTCATAAATGTTAATAAAGAAATTTTGAATTGATTTATGTTTGCACCTTACAGCAGGCATATATCGAAAATGCAGAATTTTGTAAAAAAGTTAAATTTGTATCGATTAATAAAAAAATGTTACGCGAGTGTTGTTTCTATATTTATTGACGATATATTATAACCCTGCAAAAAAAGAACATCCAAGGAAGTCAATAAGATCCTGAACTTGTGATCCAGAAGTAGTAAATTCTTTTCATAACAAATATTTGAAAAAGATCTTCTGAATACATTTTAATTACATCTTTGGATGCTGTTTTTATTACCTTTTAAGATCCCGAAAATATATATCTATACTTTGGAAGTAGTGAAAATAAACTTCCTTAAAAATTACTTCTATTTATTTTTGCTGGGAAAGAAATATATTTAGAACAGTTTGACACTAAGCAGCTTCCCGGCTATCTAAATACGAATACAGGATAGAAGGGGGGTTATTGTGTAATTCGATTCGAAAGAAAACACTTTTTTTCTTCGGAAGCAATATTAAAAATTTCTTTTGCTCTAGTTATCATTGAAAAATACTTCAGTTATTATTTTTAATAACAATCATGTTGATTTATCGTGATCAAAACAATTGATGAGAAAGATGTTCGTTCTACAAATTATTAAAAATGGAAATAGGTCCTACAAATAACTGGCCACAGGATTAAATTTCTGCTGTCAGACTGTTTCTTGTGTTATTATGAATAGGACACGAAATTAGAACCAAATTTGATACAAAAATACTCATATTGTTTAATTGACGAAGAAACTTATGTGCTGGCAGAATTTTCGCAGCTTATGTGGCAAAATTTTTATATTGAAAATACTTGAGGCAAGACAAAACAGGAAAGTCATTTGTTACATTCGGCTGTATAAATACCAAAATATACATCAAAGAATATTTGCAAAAAAGTCTTCTACTTTTCATAAGAGTGAGTGACATGATACCGATTTGGTTACTACGATAAGAAAGCTCTGGAATGGTACTAAAACAATAATATAGTCTTTGTACCAAAAGCGGTAAATATTCCAATTGTCCATAGCAAAAGGTGTCCCAAGATACCCATGGTTTTAAAAGAAGATGTGTGCACTGTTCCAAAAAAGTGACTGCAGCAACTATGAAATCTCTAAAGAAACTGTAACCTAAAATTATCCACAAGTTCATAAGTAGTGGTTAGTTCTATAAATGTTATATTTTTCTGTGATCTGTAATAAATTATCAATTAAATAAAAAACAAATGAGAATACTAAGATCAAGCGTTTCCAAGTTATTAAATAATATATATGTTAAGTTTTTTTTTTTCGAAAGCTCTATTTATTATACGAAAGTGATTTTTAAATATTTTTATTAAAAAATTAAACTTAAATTATTAAAATACTTTGATTTTGAGTATTTAATTTAAATGTAAAAATATTTGAAATAATTTTAAACGAAGTATACAAAGGATTCCGACTCTCTTTTAGTAAAATTTCTCTCTCACACATACGGATACTAAGTGAATTGTGAGAGAACTAATACAACTATAAAATAATATTTTAAATGACATATTTTAATAAATATTTTGTAAAAAATTAAATTACAAAATATTAACTTAACTTTGGAAAAGAATTGAATCAACAAAAAAATTTAATTATTTCTTTATGAATTAACTCACAGATATAAAATTTTATTTCGTTAAGTTCATTGTTTTGTGGGCTTTTCCATTCACAGAAATATTTGCGTGTATAAACGATTTTGTACACTTGACCATACCTTAGCTAATGTATCGCAAGAATGTATTATCTTATCAGATATAGGTTTTTGCAATTATCATTAAATTACCAATTTTTTTTTAAGTGAATATTTATGAATTTATTTTAAATAATACTTAATATATAATTTACAAAGTTATGTATATTAAAAGTGCTGGTAAAGAACATTCAAAATAAAATTAATTAAATTTCAGATTCAATCTAAACAGAGTGATAAAGATTTTTATTAAAAACATTTGTAATTTCTATAAATAGCAAGCGTGTATATTGAAGACTTCAGTAGTTGTTTGATTAACATGTTGAAATTCATCGTTTTGCTGTGTGCTGTATCTTGTGCTTTGGGTGCTGCCTTACCCGAGGGCATGGTACCTCAGTTGGAAGGTCGTATTGTTGGCGGTGTTGCTACCACCATCAGCAAATTTCCTTTTCAAATCTCCCTTCAACGTAGTGGCTCTCACTACTGTGGTGGCTCAATTTACAATAACAAAATTATTGTATCTGCTGCTCACTGTTTGCAATCTGTCTCTACATCGGTTTTGATGATTCGTGCTGGTTCTTCTTATTGGAATTCTGGTGGTGTTTTAATTGGTGTGGCTGCTTTTAAAAATCATGAAAATTACGATTCCAATACTATGGTTAACGATATTGCTGTCATCCGTTTGGCCTCCTCCTTGACCATGTCTTCCATGATCAAAAATATTCCTTTGGCTTCTGTTGCCCCTGCAAACGGTGCCGCTGCTACCGTTTCTGGTTGGGGTACCACGTCTCATGGTAGTGGTATGATACCCTCTCAGTTGAGATATGTTGATCTAAAAATTGTTGGCCGCACTCAATGTGCTTCCTCGACCTATAGTTATGGTTCGGAAATTCTGCCTAGCATGATTTGTGCTCACGCTGTGGACAAAGATTCTTGTCAAAGTGATTCTGGTGGTCCATTGGTATCCGGTAACCGTTTAGTGGGTGTTGTTTCATGGGGTTATTTTTGCGCATCCATTAAATATCCTGGTGTCTATGCTGATGTTGCTGCTCTGCGTTCATGGATTGTCAGTGCTGCGGAAACTGTTTAAGCTTGACTTAAAATAATATTGGAATATTAATTTATTATTGTGAGTTAATTTTTTACTTAAGGCTAGATTAAAATACTTTTTTTAGTTCCTTATTTCATAGTTTTACAAAATATGTTTTTTTTACTATTATCATTTGATAAGTTTAATATTAAATGGGCTTTTCCACCCACGGAACTATTTATGTAAACACGCTTTTGTTGAGTACTTTAATTTTGCACTGTCAATAACTTGTCTTTTTCTCAAGTGTTCAGTGGCTTGCGTACCACTGCTAGAATCTAATCAACAGTTTTTTTTTCAAAAGTCATTTAGTTAACATCTTTTGAAGTGGATACTTACAATTTTATTTTAAATAAAATATATCCCTCAATCTGCAATATTTAATGTTTGTATAATCGTAAAGAAAACCCAAAATGGAACTTAAAACAAAACTGAACATTGATCTGTTTTAATCTAATCGATAAAATTTAAATTAAATACAAAACTAAATCAAAACTTTATAATTTGTATAAATAGGACGCGTTTATATGGAAGACTTTAGTAGTTGATTAATTTTACAATCAACATGTTGAAGTTTGTAGTTCTTTTGTGCGTTGTATCTTGTGCTTTGGGTGCTGCCGTGCCCGAGGGTATGCTCCCTCAATTGGATGGTCGCATTGTTGGCGGTGTTGCTACCACCATCAGCTCATTCCCCTGGCAAATCTCCCTCCAACGTAGTGGTTCTCACTCTTGCGGTGGTTCTGTCTACAATTCCAAAATCATTGTGACTGCTGCTCACTGTTTACAATCTGTCTCAACCTCTGTCTTGAAAGTACGTGCTGGTTCTTCCTACTGGAACTCTGGTGGTGTTTTGGTTTCTGTTGCTGCTTTCAAGAATCATGAAGGTTATAATGCTCGCACTATGGTTAACGATATTGCTGTTATCCGTTTGGCTTCCTCCTTGACTATGTCTTCTACTATCAAAACTATTGCTTTAGCTACTGCTGCTCCTGCTAACGGTGCTGCTGCTACTGTATCTGGTTGGGGTACCACATCCTCTGGTGGTAGCATTCCTGCTCAATTGAGATATGTTGACCTTAAGATTGTTGGCCGCACTCAATGTGCTTCTTCCACCTACGGTTATGGCTCTGAAATTAAGGCTAGCATGATCTGTGCTTACACTGTTGGTAAGGATTCATGCCAAGGTGACTCTGGTGGCCCATTGGTATCTGGTGGTCGTTTGGTTGGTGTTGTTTCTTGGGGTTATGGTTGTGCTGCCGCTAAATACCCTGGTGTCTATGCTGATGTTGCTGCTCTCCGTACTTGGGTTGTGAATACTGCTGCCTCTGTTTAAATTTGATTTGAATAAAATATTGATTAAAAATTTAATTGGGTTTTTTTAATTTAATTTATGAGGTTACTTATGGTTAATAGGCTTAACATGTAAGAGAGATAACTTGATCAACTTATCCCCAGTCAAAATGTATGGAAAACAACAACTAAGTTTGAAATTTATTTGTTGTTTTCCATACATTTTGACGAGATAAATTTTCCGTTTGTCTTATAAAAACAGGGAATTAATTTAGTAAAATGTTCTTTATGTCCTAACAGCGATTCATGTTTAAAAGCGTTTTATTATTATATATAGTAGAATTTTATAGTTTGAACAAAAAATCGACTTTTCGACTATTTTAATTGATAAATAGTCGATTTTTCGACTATTTTCGGCCTTTTCGAATAGTCGACTTTTCAACTTTTTTCGACTTTTTTACTATTTTCAAGTTTTTTCACTTTTTCCGACTTTTTTTTTTACTATTTTCAACTTTTCGATTTTTTCCGACTATTTTTGAACCTTTACGACTGATCGAATTTTTCCGACTTTTCAATTTTTTTAGACTATTATCTACTTTTCGGCTATGTAGCAACAGGAAAGTAAATTTCTCGAAAATTTTCGTGTCGAATTCGACTTTTTGCAACAAAAAGTCGGATTGTTCGATTATTCGAAAGTCGATTTGATAAACCCTAATATATAGCTCCCGTAAATAAGTTGTTTGTATTAAAAAAAATTTACTGTAGTTCCAAACAAAAAGTTTTAATTTTCCCACTTAATTCAATTTTATTAGATTTTTTCAATCATATACAATTGTATCCATATGGTATGGATTTGTATTAATTTGGCATTAAAATAAACGTATATTTCTAAGCTTTTTAATGATATATAATACTTCATACTTCTTTTAACAAATAACAGAATAAATTAAGTTTAAGCGAAATACTCACATAAATCCTTATAAGAAACAGTGATGCTAGATGGAGGGAATTTTCCCTATTTAAGAGAAATTTTAAGCAAATTTTAGACAAAGGGAAAAAGGCAGAGAATTTTTGTTTTTGTCAAAATAACGGGAATTTTTAATGCATATAAATTTTGCTCAAAAGAACAATAAACATTTTAAATAAATAAGCCAAATATGCAACATTATCATAAAAACTCATTTAAAAATGGAAATTTTAATTTCTATTTTCTTTAAATTTTAATTCTTTGTTTAAAATATTTTTTGCATATATTTTTTTGAATTACAAAAACAAAAACTACATTTAGGTAAATTTCAATGCATTGTTTTTCACAAAAAATTTTAGTTTTTGTTAAGAAAAAACATTTTTTTCTAAAAAAAGGTCAAAAAGGGAATTTTCAACTAAACAGAGGGATTTTTCTTAAATTTTATCTGGCATCACTGCTAAGCAGTTTCTTTGTTTACTATTTCTTACACACAGAGAGTAATTTGTTATTGTAAATCACAAAAACAAAATCGCTCTATGTGTGTTACTTAACGGGCATAATTAAATGAAACTTGCATTATTTCGTTGTTTGTTAATAGAAAGCATAAAGTGTTATATGTCATTGAAAAGCTTATAAAAATATGCGTATTTTGATACTAAATTCATATAAATCTTTCTTATATAAAAAGAAAAAATTACAAAACCCCTTAAAAGGGCTAACTTTCATTACAATCTAGCTCACGAAAGGATAATGTCATGATGAACATTTTGAGAAACGATAAATTAGAATGAATAAAATTTTCATTTAAGCTTTTCATTTTGGGGCCACCCTAATGTACATAAGTATATGTTCTACTCTTTCTAATACAATCTAATTTTCGTCATTAATTTTCTTTATTATTATTTTTATTTGATAATAATTTTTAGCAAATTAAATGCTTAAAATATTAATCTTATTATACTATAAATAAACACTGATATTTGCAACATTAATCTAATCAGAACCTCTCATAGGCACCACCCTCTTAAATATTTATCACATAATCAATTAAAACATACATATATGCGAAAGAATAGGAAGAAAGTTCCAACCAGCCTATGCTGAAAGTTAATCTAATCGGGAATCTTTATGTTTTAAATTTCTTTGGTTTTAGTTCGTATAAATAGTAGGAGAAAAGTTTGAAAACATTAGTAGTTGATTAATTTTACAATCAACATGTTGAAGTTTGTAGTACTTTTGTGCGCTGTTTCTTGTGCTTTGGGCGCTGCCGTGCCCGAGGGTATGCTCCCTCAATTGGACGGTCGCATTGTTGGCGGTGTTGCTACCACCATTAGCAACTTCCCCTGGCAAATCTCCCTCCAACGTAGTGGTTCTCACTCCTGTGGTGGTTCCGTCTACAACAATAAGATCATTGTTACTGCTGCTCACTGTTTGCAACGTGTATCTACCTCTGTCTTGAAGGTCCGTGCTGGTTCTTCCTACTGGAACTCTGGTGGTGTTTTGGTTTCTGTTGCTGCTTTCAAGAACCATGAAGGTTACAACCCCAACACCATGGTTAACGATATTGCTGTTATTCGTTTGGCTTCCTCTTTGACCATGTCCTCCACCATCAAGTCTATTGCTTTGGCTACTACTGCTCCCGCTAATGGTGCTGCTGCTACTGTTTCTGGTTGGGGTACTACCTCTTCCGGTGGTAGCATTCCCGCTCAATTGAGATATGTTGACCTTAAGATTGTTGGCCGCACTCAATGTGCTTCTTCCACCTACGGTTATGGCTCTGAAATCAAGGCCAGCATGATCTGTGCCTACACTGTTGGTAAGGACTCTTGCCAAGGTGACTCTGGTGGCCCATTGGTATCTGGTGGTCGTTTGGTTGGTGTTGTTTCCTGGGGTTACGGTTGTGCCTACGCTAACTACCCTGGTGTCTATGCTGATGTTGCTGCCCTCCGCACCTGGGTTGTCAGTGCTGCTTCCTCTGTTTAAATTTAATTTAAATAAAATTTCGTTTAAGAATTAAATTTTTGTTGTATTTTTTTAATGGGAAATTTTATGAGTCAGACAATGGTTTAATTGGAGCAAGGGGTTATCTACCTCCCCTAGGTCCTATCAATGTTTTATAATAATTATTCGAACGAAAATCATTGATGAGAGAACTAGTTCTAGAAACGTTCCATTGAATGGGATGATAAAATAAAAATGTCCGTCTGTCTGTTGAAATCAGTTTTTAGAAGGCCTCAGTTATTGAATATTTATGTTTTACACATTAAATTCTAAGGAATATTCTTTAAAAAATTGCTAATAAAAATGAGAAAAATCGGTTTATAAATGACTAAGATATCGCCAAGGGCAATGAGAAACAACAACAATAAGCTACATTTCAGATTTTTTAAAATAAATCAAAAAGTTTGTAAAAATTGTTTTTTTGAAAAAACTATAAATATTTTATCTGTAATAAAATATTTGTTAAAAAGGAAATTTTAAAAAAATTTTCCGCGAATATATGTTTTGTCATATAAAATGAGAAATTAGAATAAACTATAAGAAATTTGTAATAGTAATCCCACAATTTTCAAAAAATACCCAAAAATCCCAAGAACGGGTTTTATTCACCTTTTCGACTATAGAATAAACATTTTTTCGAAGTCCCGTAGATTTTGTTTTAAAACTTTTAACATATTGAGGATTCTTAAAATACATTCCGCTTGTCGATTCGTGCTTTGGGATTTGAGAAAATATAGCCTAAAATCAAAACTTTCACTAAAATGGATCAAATTCGGGAGGGTGTGTACCTTGACCACTTAAGTTATTGGGCTTTAATTTTATTTTATCTCCATGAAGTTACCTTTCGGAAAAGTGAAAATTATTACATGTTGCTAAAGAACATTTTATTTTAGATAAAAAAGAGTGTAGATACTTTTTCCACTAAAAAAAGACAAAAAGTTGTCTTTTTTACAATTTTCAAATTCGAAATTGTTTATTTTTGGACTCGGTAAAGAAATCGACATTAAATTATTTTATTCAATAGATAATTCTGGTATTTAACTAGTTAAGAAAAAATTAATAAACTCCGTCGGAAATACTTGGATATATGTATATGAACAAAACTGGAGCAAAAACATGCAAAATTATGGTGCTTGAAAATTCAAACGCAAATAATTCGTTTGTTGTGTTCCTCATAAAAACTTAACGTTGTATACTTCTGTGCTACGCGTATACCAAATCCAACCGTCAATCAAATCCAAAAAATTTCGGCTCTGCCTCACTGTCCATTGCAATAACTATTGCTACGACCATGGTACAACAATTTAACAAGGTATGTGCATAAAGGCAACAAATACAACAACGCAATAATAACAGCCATTTTTTCAACATAAATGAGACCGAAACGTCAAACAAAAGAGAACAAGAAAAAAAGAAAAGCACGTGCAAATCGTAGACAATAATTGTTGGAATCGAAAAATATTAAAAAGAAATTGTAACAAATTTATTTTAAATGCTTTTATAAATTTAAATTAATTAAAATATTTATCTTTGTTTGTAAACATACCAATACATGCAAATTTGACATTTTCAGTCTTACACCAAAAAAAATAAGCAAAAAATAATCAGCTGAGCCTACAATAACACCTTGTTACTCGTTGCATCATGGCTACGACAGTATAAAGTATAAATGTGAAAATATTAAGGTATACTTTAGGGCGTATATTTTATTATCGTTAAAGTGGTGAAGGGTATAAAAGATTCGGACCAGGCGACTATTTAATCAACAAACAAATTGTTAAAATTAAATATGTATATTAATAAAATATTTAATTAAAACATTTTAAAATTATTCCATTAAGAATTACTTTATCTATAAGAACTTGACCTTAACGTTAGGGATATTCAACATTGCATGTGAGGAAATATCATATATAATATCTTGGGGCACTACTAATTATGGTGCTGCTTAAACTTACAGGCTTAATTGGAACAGGATGCTATAAGGACATTATCTACATTAATTTCTAAAAGAAATGATAAAAAAGTATTTGTGATCCTTGTTAATAATTGTTATAACATCCAATGAAAGCTAAATAAATATATCCATAAGTTTATTTGTAGAATTTTGTTTCGCCCTATTAAAAACTGAAGTTGTGTAGTATCTAATATAAAGCATCATCCTAAACTAAACGTTTGTGATAATAAATTTGCACAAGTTTTAATATTCTCAATATTTTGGTATAATACTAACATTTGTTAAATTGTATGTATATTGTAGCATTAATCTAATCAGACATTTTTATAAGTAGTACCTACTTTCATTTTTAAATATTTATCTCTTTTAATCTTTTAAATATCAATGCAGAAAGAGTGGAATGAAATTATTGGATCAGCGTAAGCTGAATATTTATCTAATCGGGAATCTTTATATATCAAGTGATTTTGTTATTAAGTTTTAAATCGTATAAATAGTGGGAGAAAAATTTGAAAACATTAGTAGTTGATTAATTTTACAATCAGCATGTTGAAGTTTGTAGTACTTTTGTGCGCTGTATCTTGTGCTTTGGGCGCTGCCGTGCCCGAGGGTATGCTCCCTCAATTGGACGGTCGCATTGTTGGCGGTGTTGCTACCACCATCAGCAACTTCCCCTGGCAAATTTCTCTCCAACGTAGTGGTTCTCACTCCTGTGGTGGTTCCGTCTACAACAACAAGATCATTGTTACTGCTGCTCACTGTTTGCAACGTGTTTCTACCTCTGTCTTGAAGGTCCGTGCTGGTTCTTCCTACTGGAACTCTGGTGGTGTTTTGGTTTCTGTTGCTGCTTTCAAGAACCATGAAGGTTACAACCCCAACACCATGGTTAACGATATTGCTGTCATCCGTTTGGCTTCCTCCTTGACCATGTCCTCCACCATCAAGTCTATTGCTTTGGCTACTACTGCTCCTGCTAATGGTGCTGCTGCTACTGTTTCCGGTTGGGGTACCACTTCCTCTGGTGGTAGCATTCCCGCTCAATTGAGATATGTTGACCTTAAGATTGTTGGCCGCACTCAATGTGCTTCTTCCACCTACGGTTATGGTTCTGAAATCAAGGCTAGCATGATCTGTGCCTACACTGTTGGTAAGGACTCTTGCCAAGGTGACTCTGGTGGCCCATTGGTATCTGGTGGCCGTTTGGTTGGTGTTGTTTCCTGGGGTTACGGTTGTGCCTACGCTAACTACCCTGGTGTCTATGCTGATGTTGCTGCCCTCCGCACCTGGGTTGTCAGTGCTGCTTCCTCTGTTTAAATAAATTTTTTGTTTAAATAAAGTTTTTATTAAATAATTTGCGAAATTATAAAGTTTATTTTATTTAAAATATGATTGGGGGCATCTGGGGATTTTTGTTGAAAAGAAAAATTTTTTCAAGAGTTTCATCATTTAACGTTTTTTTATGATTTATTTGCACATTTTTATGGAAATTTTCTTTCTTAAAAAGTTAAGGAGATGTTAAGGTAATATTCTCTTCTTTGATATGGAATTTTATTTTCATCTGCTTCAATTGTTAAGTGATGTATTTTTTGTAATTGAAAATGTTTGTTTGCCTTAATGAATTTTTTAATTAAATTTATATATAAATTTTGATATTTATTGAGGAAAAATATCAATCAAATAATTTTGAGTTATGAATATAAATACGCCCTTAATTATAATAAAAATTTATAAATTTATAAAACTATTTTTAATTCAAATTTTACATTAAAAATTTCTTTAAAAAGCTTAAGCATTTTTGAATTTATAAACTTTTTTTCAAACTTTGCATTTAAGATTTGTTTAAAAAAATATTTTATTATAAATAATGCAGTTGAACATTATTAATTTCGAAAGAAATTTTGTTAAATAAATAGGTATAATAATTTAAAAATTTTCATTTTTTTGTCCATAAAAATTCTTGGAATTGTTTGTATTCTTTGTTTTAATTTTTTTTTATTAATTTTTTTTGTGAATTCTATTCAAAATACTTGAACTTATCATTAACTTATCTTATTATTATCATTATTTTTGCAATATATATATATATATATGTATTTTAAAATATTAAATATTATATTTCAAACATAATTAAAAGATTTACGATTAGTTAAAATGTTATCAATAATAATATGTTTAATACTCATACGACTATTGTTGGTGAGAAAGTTTTTGGAATTAATGTTGTTATTGCAACGATATATTTTACTGCTACTACTAAAGCATTAATCTTATCTTTGTTAAATTTTATAGGGAAAAATTAATTTTATCCAGCTATAAAAGTTCTTTGTTTTACTTTAAAACTTTAGTTTATCAAAAATATTCACGAAAACATGTTTAAATTTATTATTTTATTATCGGCCATTAGCTGTGCTTTTGGAGCTGCTATTCCTGAGGGTTTACTTCCTCAGTTGGATGGTCGTATTGTTGGTGGAGTTGCTACCACCATTAACTCCTTTCCCTGGCAAGTTTCACTACAACGTGGTGGTTCACATTCTTGCGGTGGTTCAGTCTATAATAACAAAATCATTGTAACAGCTGCTCACTGCTTACAATCTGTTTCTACTTCTGTTTTGAAAGTACGTGCTGGTTCTACCTATTGGAACTCTGGTGGAGTTTTGGTTGGTGTTGCTTCATTCAAAACTCATGAAGGTTTTAATCCCAGTACCTTGGTTAATGATATAGCTGTCGTTAAATTAGCCTCGCCTTTGATCATGTCTAATACTATTAAAGCTATACCTTTGGCTACCAAAGCACCAGCTAATGGTGCTCCTGCAACTGTTTCAGGTTGGGGCACTACAAATTATGGTGCTGCTACCATTACATCTGCATTGTACTATATTGATGTCAATATTGTCAGTACAACATCTTGTGCTTCATCCGCTTATGGTTATGGTTCTGATATCAAGTCCAGTATGATTTGTGCCTATGCTGTTGGCAAAGATGCTTGTCAAGGTGATTCTGGTGGTCCCTTGGTGTCTGGTGGGTTTTTGGCTGGAGTTGTTTCTTGGGGCTTTGGCTGTGCTTATCCCAATTATCCTGGAGTTTATGCTGATGTTGCTGTACTAAATTCGTGGATAGTTAAGAGTGCATCGACTGTTTGAATTGTTAATGTAAATATTACAAATTGATGTTTCCAAATAAAAACATGATACCAATTGGTTTCTGTAATAGACTGATCACAACTAATTTGATTTTGGGCCAAATTTCATTAAATATCTTTAATATTCCGATGTGATAGATAGACTGACGGACGGACAGAAAGTGATTCTGAGTTGAATAGTATTCTTTAATATAGGGGTTCGATTAGTATAATAGCCCAACCACTTATGGTGCTGTAGGCTATAATGTAGCTGTGAAGGGTTAAGCTATAGTCAATATTGAATTGATAGCAGTAGAGACAATTATAAAATGCTGAACATTTTGTTAACATCACTCTACTAAGTTCTAGGGTTTATCAAATCGACTTTCGAATAATCGAACAATCGATTTTTTCTTGGAAAGATTGGAAAAGTCGAAATCGACTGCCATATAGTCGATAATATTCGGAAAAAATCTAAAAGTGGAAAATTTTCGGAAAAAATAAAAAAATCGAAAATAGTCAAAAATATTTGAAAAAGAATGAAAAGTCGAAAATAGTCGGAAAAATCTTCAAGTCAGAAAAATTCGAAACTAGTCAGCTTTCAATATCGAAAGTAATCAGAAAAAATTGAAATGTTGAAAAAATTGAAAAATCGAAAATAGTGGGAAAAAGTCGCAAATAGTTGGATAAATCAAAAAGTCGAAAAAAGTGAAAATAGTCGGAAAAAGTTGAAAAGTAGGTAAAAATCTTAAAGTTGGAAAAATTCTAAAATAGTCAAAATAAGTCGAAAATAGTTGGAAAAAATCTTAGTCTAACTAATTTGAAAAAATCGAAAATAGTCGAAAAAATTCGCAAAATAAGCAAAATGTCGAAAATAGCCGGAAAAAATCTACAAGTCAGAAAAATTCGAAAATCGTCAAAATAACTCGAAAAGTCCAAAGTAGTCGGAAAAAATCGGAAAGTCGAAAATAGTCGGAAAAAAATGAAAAATCGGAAAAATCGAAAAAGTCCAATATAGTCGGAAAAAAATCGGAAAGCCGAAAATAGTCGGAAAAAAATTGAAAAGTTGGAGAAAGTTGAAAATAGTCGGAAAAATTAAAAAGTCTGAAAAAGCTAAAAATAGTTGAAAAGTAGGGAAAAATCTAAAAGTTTGATAAATGCAAAAATAGTCAAAATAAGTCGAAAATAGTCGGAAAAAATCTGTCAGAATTCGAAAAAATTTAAAAGTCGAAAAAAATCATAAAGTCGAAAATAGTCGGAAAAATCGAAAAGACGAAAATAGTCCAAAAAAATAAGAAAGTCGAAAATAGTCGGAGAAAATGTGAAAAGTTGGAAAAAATCGAAAAGTCGGAAAAAGCTGATAATAGTCGGAAAAAGTTGAAAATAGTAAAAAAAAAGTCGGAAAAAATCGAAAAAAGTCGCTAATAGCCGAAAAAAGTCGATAAGTCAACTATTCCAGAAATAATAAAAGTCGAAAAATTTACTATTTAAGAGTTGAAATAAGTGTTGAAAAAACGTAAATTAGACTTTTGTAATGTAAACTGAAAAAAAACCTAATTATATAATTAAATTTATTCAATAATATCATTAAGCAAAAATGAAACTACACCAATAATTTGTCTATTTAGAATTAAACTTTATTTAAATCCAATATTTAAATAGTTGAAGCAGTGTTTACAACCCAAGAGCGTAGAACGGCAACATCGGCATAGACACCAGGATAGTTAGTATAAGCACAACCATAACCCCAAGAGACAACACCAACTAAAAGACCACCAGATACCAAAGGACCACCGGAGTCACCTTGGCAAGCATCTTTGCCAACAGTGTAGGCACAGATCATGCTGGGTTTGATTTCAGAACCATAACCGTAGGTGGAAGAAGCGCAAGAACTAGTGCTGACAATTGTAACATCAACGTATCTCAATTGAGCAGGAAGTACAGAACCACCAGATGAAGTAGTACCCCAACCAGAAACACTAGCAGCAGCACCATTAGCAGGAGCAGTAGAAGCCAAGCTAATAGGTTTAATGGTAGAGGACATGGTCAAGGATGAGGCCAAACGTATAACAGCAATATCGTTAATCATAGTGCGAGCATTATAACCTTCATGATTCTTGAAAGCAGCAACAGCGACTAAAACACCACCAGAGTTCCAGTAGGTAGAACCAGCACGTACTTTCAAAACAGAGGTTGAGACGGATTGTAAACAGTGAGCTGCAGTCACAATGATTTTAGAGTTGTAGACGGAACCACCACAAGAGTGAGAACCACTACGTTGGAGAGAGATTTGCCAGGGGAAGTTACTGATGGTGGTAGCCACACCTCCAACAATGCGTCCATCCAATTGAGGGAGCATACCCTCGGGTACGGCAGCACCCAAAGCACAAGCTACAGCCGACAATAAAATCACAAACTTCAACATATTACTAAGAGTTTAGTAAACTGGTGAGATTTTTAAAATGGTGCTGTTTATATAGCCAAAAAAGGAATACTATTTTTCTCTAAGAATGATAAGATTAATATATTTTAATTATTAAATATATAGTTTGCAAAAATACTAATCTATTTGCTTTGGTATAACAAACATTTGCAAACATTGTTAAGATTTGCAAAATGATTATTAATTCAAATGATTATCAATTTATAAGATATAAAGTTGAAAATATAAAAAGTTTTTTTGAGAGTGAAATTTAATTAAATATTGGATTAAAATGATAAGTGGTCATAAAACTGATAGAATAGGTGAATTTTTAAGTACCTCAATTTAGCAGGTTCTTGGTCCAGTTTTTCTACCGATTTTAGTAGTTTTGTTGCACAAAAGAACAAATCGGTCCAAAAATAAACCATTTGAATTTTTTATTGTAAAAACGAGGATTTTTTTGGCCGAAAAAGTGTCTACATCTTCTTTTTTAATTAAAATTTATGAACTTATAATAATTATATTATTTTCTGAAATGTATCTTCACAGCGAAAAAAGTCGCAAATAGTCGGGAAAAAATTGAAAAGTCGGAAAAAGTCGAAAATAGTCGGAAAACAGTCAGAAAAATCAAAAAGTCGACTATTCCAAAATTAATAAAAGTCGAAAAATCGACTATTTTAGAATTGAAATAGTTGAAAATCGAAAAATAAGATTAAATTAGAAAACAATCCCAATAACCCAAGAGTGTAAGGTACACACAATTCCGAATTTGATCTATTTTATATAAAATTTCGGAAAGGGAATGCGGTTTAAGAATCTATATGCTGTTAAAATGTTTAACTGCCTTTAAATATTTTCCTGATTGTATCAATTAATAAATTAATTAAATATAAATAAAACAAGTGATAATTTCATGCATTTAATAAAATTATGTAATTTTTACTAAAGACATAAGAAATGTTAATCTGAATCAATTGTATAATTGATACAATTAAAAGAATGATTAGCAAAGTTTTTATTTTTGATAAATTACTTAATAGACCCTATTTTATTTATCATACACAGAAACAATTATTAATGTCTTTTTTCAATTAACACAACTGTTTAAATTTTTACAAAAATTTAATAAATATATTCAAGTAAAAATAAAATAAAAAATAAATTTTGGTAGGATTTTATTTCCAATAAACATTTTTAATTCATTCAATCATTTACTTGATTGGTTTAAATAATTGATTAATTGGAAATATTTTTTTATTTTTAATTTTTTAAAATTTTTAGTAATTAATATAATCATTTTGGTGAACAAGTTTTTTTGGAATGAATTATTTTCATATATTTTTGTTAATTAAAAATTAAAATTTTCTAATATTTTTTTTATTAAAAATTAAACAATTTATCAATGTAATTAGTTTTCAAAATGTATCAATTAATAAATTAATCAAATATTAAAAGAATTATAATTTCTAAAATTGAATATACATTTTTTATATTATAAAGGTATTTCAATTAAAAAAATAATTGAAAATATTGAAAATTTGAATTTAATTTCTAACAACCCTTTAATTTTGAATAACACAAGGCAACAATATCAAAAAAATTTTTGAAGTCTTAAAAAACCACCATACATTTTTGATGTATTGTGGTTCCAGTAGTATAAATATGGGCCAAATTCTATAGATATGTTTTTTAAAAAAATTTATGTAAAATTATAAATTTTTTAGACGTCTTTCCGCATAATTAATGATAACTCAAAAAGTTTTATTCCTATATTATTGAAATAAATTTACAAAAATTTATATTTACATAACCTTTAATACCTTTATATAAAGCGCTTCAATCGGCTCATTAGTTTCTGAGTTATAATAAAAAATGAAACATATTTTATATTTTTCGAGTGAAAATTGCAAGTTTTTTTGTTAAAAAAAAATTATTAAAAATCGAAAACGGAAAAAACTGTTCAAACTTATTAATTTATCGTAAAGCTATATGTAATAGCAACAAAATGAGATATTGATCATAAATATCTTTTACCTGTTTTGGAATTTATTAGCAATTAAGTAAATTCGCTCATTTTCATAAAATTTTAGTTTTTTGCGAAATTTATCCACTTATGTTGTCATAACTCAAAAACAACTGGTCCGATTTTATAAAACTAAATTGACAAAAATTTTAGTTTTCAATATCTTTAAATGATGTATACAATTGTTTTGGCTGAGATCAATAGTTTCAAAGTTATGAATAAAATTGTAGGGCAAAAAATATGAAGTTAATAAAAAAATTTAAAAAAACAAGCGAGAATGTTATATATGGCTTGGACGAATCTATAAAGCCACCATCATTTTTTTCAAATTTTACGTTATATGGTAGGTGGGCGGTAAGGTGGTTAACCCCTCCCATTTTTTGTTTTCGTGTTTATACTGATCATTGAACTATTTTTTACAAAATTTCGTAGACATTTTATCTTATATGGAAGGTGAGCGATAAAGTGGGCGGACCACGCCCATTTTTGGTTTACAAGTTTATGTCGACCCTCATTTATACATAATTTCGTTGTCGTACATGTTTTTGGTTTAGAAATATTAGCAGAAAAGTATTAAACGGATACCCTGTATTTCTAGTTTTTAGCCCTTAACATTTTTATTCATTAACCGATATTTGTGCCAAATTTTGTCCTACCACGTTGTCCCGTTCGAGCCCTATCCTGCTCTCAATAATACACCAAATCTATATAGTAGTTATTCATGACTTTTTTTCTTTTTGCTGTTGATCTGTGTCATCTATTTAATTAAACAAATATTTAAAATTATTTTAAAATTCTGTTTAATAAAATTTCAATTATTTAGACTAATTTATTAAATATTTTATTTAAATGTAAATTATTTTTATTCATATTGTTTGTTTTTAAAATTAAAAAAAAGAGAATTATAAAAAATACTGGTTATGTTTTTTTTGCTCAAATATTGGAAAAGTGTGAATTAACTTTAAAAATGTATTAGTGAGTAAGTTATATACACAATTAGTTAATATTCCAAAGTTCGCTTCAAATGTTGCATTAAGTTCGTATCGAACATTTCGTTAAGTTATTTCTTCGCATAGTTTTTGAGATAAATTAAGTAGAGTCACACCTACTTCTGATAATATTATATCTCTTTTATATTTAGAGTATTTTATAAAATAATGTTTTATTTGTTTCTTAAGCTCTTAAAAGAAAATCTTCGAAACTAAATCGAAATATCAGCTCTTTTATTTCAAAGCTGTTTTACTACCAAGTATTGCTAGCAATACTTAAGATTAAATAAAAAAAGTTTAACAATTTTATATTCATAAATGATTTATTTCAAACAACATTTTTAAATAGAACTAGCAGTATTAACAACCCATGAACGAAGTACAGCAACATCAGCATAAACGCCTGGATAATTAACATAAGCACAACCATAACCCCAGGAAACAACACCAACCAAAACACCACCAGATACCAAGGGGCCACCAGAATCACCTTGACAGGCATCTTTGCCAACAGTGTAAGCACAAATCATACTAGATTTGATTTCAGAACCATAACCATAACTTGAAGAAGCACAGGCACTAGTACTCAAAATTGTCACATCAACAGCTCTCAATTGTGTAGGTAGAGAAGATGCACCAAAAGTGGTCGTGCCCCAACCAGAAACTACAGCAGCAGCACCATTAGCAGGTGCAGAAGAAGCCAAACCGATAGCCTTAATGTTGGAACTGAAGGTCAATGAGGAGGACAATTTGATAACAGCAATATCATTAACCATAGTACGAGAGTTATAGCCTTCATGATTTTTGAATGAAGCAACAGAAATCAAAACACCACCAGAATTCCAGTATGTAGAACCAGCTCGTACTTTCAAGACAGAAGCAGTAACAGATTGCAAACAATGGGCAGCTGTTACAATGATATTTGCATTATAGATGGAACCACCACAGGAATGAGAACCGCTACGTTGAAGGGAAATTTGCCAGGGATAATCACCAATAGTAGTAGCCACACCACCTACAATACGGCCATCTAATTGAGGGAGCATACCCTCGGGTACGGCAGCACCCAAAGCACAAGCTATGGCCGATAATAAAATCACAAACTTCAACATATTGCTAAACAAACGACTGATATCCATTGAATGTTGGTTGGCATATTTATATGAAAAATTAAATGCTTGCAAAATAATGCATTACAATATTAGTTAAATGTTATGTTCATTATATTTCTAGTGGTTAAAAAAAATTTGATAGTATATCAGTACTAAAAAGGGAATTTATTTAAAGTCTTTAATACCTTATACGATTAATTTTTACAAGTGCATTTATGTCAGATAATTTATATCACTTACACTTAGACATAAATATGCAAAAGTAAATTTATTGATAAAAAATTACAAATTGCAAATGAAATTTAAGTTTCTAGATTTGAAATTTTAAACAAATATAACTGGCTAATTACAATTTCTTTAATTCTTAACTACAGAGGGCCATGTATCTTTAATTTCATGTATCTCGTACAATATTATAGACAATTTATAAAGTACCATTAGTATAATGAAAAAGTACCACAAAAACCCTCTGTTATGGATTATCATTCACTTAGGATCATATATCTCTAATTTTATATTTCAAGGTTCAATATTATAGAAAATTCAAAAAGTACTATTAGAGGAAAAGAAAATAAGTACCTCAAAATTCGATCTTGTGAATTCTTACACACTTAGGACTACATGGACTTAAGTTCATGTTTCTAGTTTCAATAAAGTAAAGAAGGCAATTATTTAATTTGAATAAAATTTAATTTCCCGATTTTATTCCCTATGTGGTACTTTTTATAACACCTCGTTGTAACAAAAACTATATATTCCAATGAATTTATAAATTGTACTAATTGAATGTTAAAATATTAATTTGTAAGTAAAAGAAATATTTTGTGAAAAAGTTACCAAAAACAGGTACAATTTTTGCCCCTTAAACGTTCGATTTCCCAAAAAGTATCAAACTTGTATTTGCCAATTTTTGATAAAGTACTAATATGATGCACATTTAATTTCTATGTTTGTTGGATGAAAAGATAAAAAGTACCAAATTATTCGTTTTTATTCGTTTCTTTGAAAAAAGTGCCGGACCTATTCGATTATGATAGAGATAAAGGATAGGGATAAATAGGGATAACTATTAAACTTTTTCTGTATCTCTATTAATTTAGTAGGTATAAGGTAACCGATTTTACCCCTAAACATTATATATTTTATCTTTCTAGCTTTATCCGTTGGAATATGCGATGATGAATCACTAATTAAGTCAACCAATCACTCAGTGACGTTACTCTTTTAGATAGATAGATAGGTAGATAGATAGATAAATAGATAGATAGATAGATAGATAAATAGACAGATAGATAGATAGATAGATAGATAGATA
>MINK01000687.1:0-24979 GCA_001735545.1 Phormia regina
AAATACGTTCTTAATTTTTTGCTAGTTTATGTAAATATAAGTAAATACAAATGTATTACGAAAAAAAAATATATATATTGCTTTTTTTAAATGCTTTAGGATTTTGCCCTATTTGTTTAATATTTCGAAAAAGTTTCCATTGTATTGTCAATCACTGTATTTATTTATATACTTTTTCCAGAATTTAATATTTTCGAACGTTGCCGGTAGTAGGGTACAAATCTAAATCCTTTAAAGATTAACCTTATCTTTTGAAATTTGTACATATGTGAATTATTTATCGCTGTAACTAATCACGTATTATCACATGTTGATTACTATAGAGTTATTCAGAAAGTTTAGTTCCTCCACTATAACTTTACCATATATTTCAATTCGATTCAACCAGTAGTTTAGGAAATATAGATAAAAAAGTTATAAATTTTTACATTGACACCTCGTAACTTATCACGTATTTTCACAGCGTGAAAGATTTTCTTTTGAAATCTTATATACTCCTTTACAAATTTTTCCTACATTCCATTAGTTAAAGAGAAATTATGAGAAATAAAGAATTTATAAAGCTGCCGTTATCTCATATCTTCTTTTTTAAATTCCTGTATTTTAGGCTGACCTTAAATTTAGTATAAAATTCTCATTAAAGATTCTTTAAAAAAATAACGTTAAACTAAAAAGAAAACATATTTTTTTATGACTTGAATTTATTCATAATTCATTAACATTTCCCAATTATTTTCCTTAAATATATTACGGTAACTTTTCTTTAACAACAAATCTGGCATCTCTCAACCACCACCAGGTGGTGGTTGTATTGTGTCAAAAAAGCAACAAAAAATATATATTGTATAAAAATACAATAGAGAGCAACAAAAACAACGAATGAAAAATTTAGCAGACACACGCGAAACGGTTATGAGTAAAAGGAGAAATTTACAGAATAAAAACGCATGTTTTTACAAAACAACAACAACATATTGGACACAAATTAACAGAGCAAAGCATATACAGAGAATAGCAGAGAAAATGAGAGAAAAAACTAAATAGAAATCTGTACACACAGCAAAAAAAAAAACTGCCAACAAATGGAATAAAAGTAATTAAGAATAACGAAATGTAGCAAATAGAAAAAAAGCACAAAAAGAACGAAATGAAGAAGAAGAAGAATATCAGCAAATAAATGAAAATGAAGGAATTAAAAAATAAGTCAGCTAAACATAGAAGAGTCGTACAGAAAACAGCTCAGTTGCAATTGAGTTGTTGACCGTGGCGGACTTGAAATATTAGCGAGTTCTCCCCGTTTTATTAAGTTTTTTAATAAAGAAAAAATAAATATATAATACAGAAAAAATTCTAAAGAAAAGAAAAAGTTTACACATCAATATAAAAAAATTGTAATAAAAAAGTTTGGAATATTTTGTTTTAATAATAAAATAAACTTTTTTTGGAGAATAAATTATAAAAAAAAAATAAATTTATAAGGAAAATTAAAAAAAAAATTAAAACTATAAAAAAGAATAAAGTTGAAAAAAACCTTTAAAAAGGAATTTCTATACCATAAGCTCTTTACCTTTGAAAGAAAAAAAATCAAAGTTTCTTAAACTTTTTTGAAAACAACAAAAAAAAAACGCGTTTTTCTGGCTGATGTTAATTTAATATAAGAATAAAGTTTTTGTAAAATTTATTTGGTTTCAATAAACTTTGTCTGAATTTTTTTTATCGATTTTATTTTCGGGCTTTAGTAACAGCAGCCAAATTAATGGTGGTGCTTTTTTTTTTTTTTTTCTTGTTCTTCTGCTGTATATTTGTAGTTGCAAAGTAAATTTCCCCCAAAAAGAACGAAAAAAAAACCTGAAACGGTTCAAACTTGAAAAGAAACCTTTAAAAAGCAAAAAAAAAAAATTGAAATCTTGACAGATTTGCTTGCTCATCTTGAAAGAGATTAATTAAAAATCTCTGCTCTCTTGATTTTAACATCTTTCTTGTTCTTTTTTTTATCATTTTTTGCGAGTACTTTATGAAAACCGCAAAATACACATAAATTAGTGAATAACGATTCCTTATTCATATTTAAACTTGTGCAAATTGGTTTTCTTTTAATATTGAGAAATAAGAAAAACGCATTTCTCTTGTTATATTTTTTTTAATAAAAAATTGTGCAGTGTTGGCTTTTTTTTGTTGTTGTTAAGAAAAGCAAAAAAGTTTAAGAAAAAATTTATACTAATTTTAACAGTTTTTATTTTAAAAGACTGTTAGCAAAGGTGTGGAGCACTTAAAGGCCGTAAAAGACTTAAAATAAAAAAACCCAAAAGCATTTTTATAATTTAAATAAATTAAAAAAAATCTAGTAGTTTTATAAATTCCCTTATTAAGGATTTTAAACTACTAATTACAATAACAACCAACAAACAGCTTTAAATTTTTTTAACAAAAAACCCCACAAACCACAAAAAACACATTAAAAATGGTAAGTGTCAAAAAAAAAAGTTTTAAAATTATTTAATTCCAACAAAGAACTTTAAAAATAAATGGGTTATTATATATATTTTTTTCTAACAAAAGATGACTAACTCTTGGCTAAATATAAAATTTATACTCATTTTGTATGTAAAAGGAAGCTCTTTATATGGCTTACATATTACTTACACAAGTTTGTGTGTAAATGTTTGCAAAGAAAATAAAATCTTTGAAACTTCAATATGTGTTTGTATTAAGAGTAGCAAAATGTTTAAATAAAAAAAATTCCGTTAAAAAAGGGTGTGGAGTAAAAAACAATAACAACAATTGAATGTATGTTAAATAGAGAAAGAAAAAGGAAAAGAGTGACTTAAAAGAAAATAGAGTTACCGTATTTGAGATAAATGTTAAAAAGAAATTAAATTAAAAAAAAAAAAAGATTTACATTAAAAAAATAAAGAATTTTTAAATGAAATTAGAAAGAAGGAAATTAAGGAAAATTAAAAAATATATTTAATACTTATTTAATAAGGCTTTAAGCAAATAAATGAGTAAATTCTTAAATATTTATCACCCAGAATATTTATCATCCAGGAAAAAAATGTTCAATTGCATCTAGAAAAAGAACATTTTCACCATTGCAATAGAGGAATTGAGAATATATTTTATGCTTTTCTGGAATTTATAAATAATTATATTAAAAATATTCGAATAAAATACAATTTCGAATGTTTTATTAAACGAATTATAGAAATTTAATTACACAATTACTTTTTTAATTGTAACAATACAATCGATAAAATTCCGATTGTTTTAATATTTTGTTTGCTAAAAATAAAATAATCGTTTTATCAAATTATAAATTAATAAAATATAATTAAAAAAATAAGATTGAGGTTATATTCGGCTATTTAAAATCGTTTATACCCAGTTATTTATTATAATTTATAAGCCGATCTTGCTGGATCGTTTTCATTTCAAACAACACACGGATAAACGAACATAATCCTATCGTCGTCATGTTATTTCTCATAAGGATCTCAAAATTATTAACTTTTGATATCTGGCGAAAATTGTGGAAATTACAAATTACCATCTATGGTAAGGGGTATAACAAGGATAATTTCAATAATATAAAATATAAAACATTAAAAAAATAATAATAATTATAATAATTAAATATGTTTTACACATAAATTAGAAATATTGTTAGAACTTTTCGAATTTGGCTAATCATAAAATAATTTTAAATCATTTTATAATTCTGATTAATAATTTAATTCAAACAAAAAGCAATGATTTGTTGGTTTTCGAAAGTTAAATTTTTAAAATTTTCCAAAAGTAACAAAATAATTTATACGTCGTTTACATTGAACAAAAATCTAGTTTAAATGAGATTTTCTTCGATTCAATTAGATTTTAAACTAAACTTCCCATATTAATTAATATATAGTTTGTAACGAGATTTTACAAAAATTTAATAAAATTTAAGTAGATTTTCAAAAATATCGTTTTTCAACACTACTTTTTGTTTGGTGTGGTAGTAAAATGCAACTCTGTCCTAAATAAAAATGACAATTGTTTACAAAAAATATATTTACAAAATTTTTAGAGAATAATGAAAAACAGTATTTTATTTAAAAAAAAGTTAATATTTTTTACATCTTGAGGTTTGTGCGAGATATATTCTCATAAAGTTTAAGTGAATGTAATTATTTGCCATCTAATTGTCAAAATAAATCAAATGTGAATGTAAACGGGGTAGATTTTGTTTTTCAGAAATCTCGTTCAAACTGGATTCTAAATTTCAGTGTAAAATGCCATATTACATGAAAAGCAACATTTTCAAGATTATTAGCAATATATTTAAGTTTTGAATTCCATGTTTAATATTGCAGGCATTACAAAGGGGGAATGATTATCCTGTTAGTGAGATTTACAGCTCCAATAAAAGAATTTCTTAAACATTTTAATATTGTTTAATATACAATTAAACAAAAGCTTTAATGCGATATCTTTCCCACAAATTGGAAAAACAACGGTGAATCTTCTATGTATTATTCTATAAATTCAAAAGAAATTTGTTACTTTAAAAATGCTGCTTACTTTAAGTATTAACAAATATGGTCAAATATTTTTGAATTAATTAATAAAAAAATAAAAGAATATGTTGCTGCTAAATCCTCAATTGAATTCAAATAGGATATGCAATTTTAAAATCAATTTAATTAGAATTAAATATTTGTTTTGGAAACTTTATTGAAATAATATGAAATAGAAGTTTGATACAAAGCGAGAATGAATAGGGGGATTTAAAGCCGAAAAACTTAGATTAACAACTAGATATTTATGTGAAAAAAAAACCTAATTCAATTGTTAGAAACCTAAATCAAACAAAAACAAAATACATGTAGTCACACGTATATTTTGTGTTTTGAAAAAAATAGAACTTCTAGGTCTATTCTATGCTGAAATAATTTTTGATTTTAAACATTTTTCTCTCTTAATACGATTAATTGAAAATATGTACTAAATCATAAAATATAAGGAAATATTTATCATATTTTTATTCCCCCAAAAGTTTCAGTTTATGCTAAAATATGCAATTTTGTTTTTTACTTAAGATGGGATTGAAAAAAATCAAATATTTTTTGTAAAATAAATTTGACATTTATTTAAAGTTCTCCAGCAAGAGCAAACCGTAAAGCTAATTTCAATCAATATGTTAAACTATTGAAATTCACATTTACTGAAAATATAGGGACTTAAATTTGATACTTGATATTTAGAAATTTTTTCTGTAAATTCAAAATGTTTTTATTTGAATTTTGAAATAAAAAAATAACCAAAAAAGAAATATTGGCCTTTAGAAACAATAGTTTTGTTGTTAGAAAATTGGTATAAAAAAACATAACTTAAAAATATTTATCTTTATCATTGGATTGATTTTAAATTTATATAAAATGATGAACATATTTAAATAATAAAATTTAAAAAAAGTCAATTTGATGTTTTATAAATGATCATATATGATCTAAAAAAAAACTAAGAAGAAAATTGGATTTTGAGCTAACAGCTATTAATGTTAAGGCCATTCATAATTCTCTACGTCTTTTTGCTTATAAGACCCCTTATCTTAATCACTATCTATCCGTATCTTATCATTTTCAACTAAAATTTTAATCCAAAATTTTTAACCTTATAATTGATTAACAAATACTCAAATGTACTTGAATTTGGTGCAATATTTTTCTTTTAATTTGATTAAGTTTTTTTTATATTTTTGAAAAGTTATTAGATAAAGTAATTTACCCAACACCCCACTTTGAAGTATTTATTTTGTTTTATGTTCTGATTACAAAAATTCTTTTAATTTAGTTCTTGAAATTCTAATATTTTAACCATAATCTAATGGACAACAAATCAATAGTTATTTTTTTTTTTCATTTATTAATCTTATTTATTTTTTATAATACCCATAATAAAATTAGATAAGAAATTATTGACATTTTCAATGGTTATTGCTTGACAATTTTCCATGAAATTATATAAGAAATTAGTTTTAAACAGGAAATTAAGGTAAAAAATGTTTGAAAAAAAAAAAAACTAAATTTTTCTTGAAAATTATCAAAGGAGGATTTAGCAAAGAATTTTAGCAGCTAGTAATTGTGTTAATTACACTGGGAAACTATGTTTCTGCGGCATATGGGGTTTCTCAGTCAATAATCATTTTTAATAATCTAATGCACTTTTTTAAATTTACTCTAGTTTTAGCAATAAATCGGACATTCTGAAGGTTACATTATATATTGAAATATATGTCGATAATTACTTGTATGATTTATTAAAAAAAAGACTCTTAGGGCCTTATTTTGTAAAACACTTCCCCTCACTTTCAAAAATTTTTCATGTAAATTGTTTTTGTTTTTCAAAAATTTGTTTTTAAAGTAAGGGGAAGGGATTAAGGAAATAAGGGGTTTACACTACTTTTTAATATGGTCAATAGTTATGAACATACTAAGCCCATTTCCTAAAATTTATATTTTTTTTTGGTTTAACATTTCCATGATATTGAAAAGTGAAGTAAAAAGTACTTAAAAGATTATTTTAATTACATTTTTTTAAATAAATTAAAAATATATGAAATCATTTTAAACTTTTGGTTAATAATTTATATGACATTTTTTCGAAAATATTTCTTTTCTGTGTATTATTTTAATAATTAAAAAAATAAGTACCTATTTAGTAAATTTTGGCGATGATCATTGCATCCCCTAATATTATTTGTCTATGCAAATAAATCATCGTGGTGGCATCCTGTATATTTTCTCATTACTACTTTTTTTTCTTCTTTTTTTACTACTAATTTTTTCTCTTGACTTTTTTTTTTTTTTTGGTTTCTCGCACTAAATACATGGGGAAGTAAAAAATTGAGGTTATTTTTTTATGGCTAATTGTGTGTTAAAAATTTTGCTACATTCTTTCAAAAAAAAAAAACATGATATAAACGTTAAAGAATTTTATTAGGAATTTAAAAAAGCTTTAAAAATACAAAGAAAACAAAAAAGTGTTAAGTTTAATTGTCTGAAGAAGAAAACGTTAAAAAGCAACAAGATTATTAAATACAAAAGAAATTAGCCAAGATTTTTTGCATTTACTTCTTGTTTATTAAACAGGCCGAAAGAACGACACATTCATAACGTTTTTTTCTGCTACCTTTTACCAACAAACCGTTTCGCTCTTTTATTAACCTCTTTTTTTTTAAAAAAGTAAACGTTCTCTTTTTTTATATTTTACATCTCATTCTCCTTAAAATTAACAGAAAACCGTTTGGCTTACATTTTATAATAAAGTAAAATACAAAAAGGAATAAAGAAAAATGATAACTCAAAGAGGAGAAATTTTTATTTATGCGAGAATATAAGAGAGCGCAAGAGCATGAAACTTTCTGTTAATGAAATGAAAAACAACCACTTTGCGCAAAACGAAGTAAAAAAAGCTTGCATATTTGGGAGATTCAAGTGTGTGTGTGTAAGTGTTCGTTTTTTTAATGCGTTTGTGTGTAATAGCAGCACACACGATATATTAACATTTACAACAACAAATAATTTCTCCCATATGTTTTCATATTATTTTTTGTTCTACCGTTTCGTACCGTTTCATTATGCCGCATTGCGGTTATTTTTAAGTTTGTTTTGTTTTTCTTTTGTGTTTATGCTTTACTCTAATGTTTTGCTTTATCTTTTTTTGCCTTTTTTCTTTTGTCTTGTTGTTTTATTATTTTATTTGTTTCTTTTCCTTTTTTTTTTTGCAAGCCATGTAGAATTTTTTTTTTTACATTTTATCTTTGACTTTCGCATTTTTATTTTTTTTAGTCTGGCGTTTGCAACAGAAAAAAGAAAAAAAGTTTAATAAAAATGTTCCCAAGTATTTAACAGATAAGCATTTAATACAATAAAATAATAACGCTTGGCGATACTTGGACTATACATGAGTGTGTGTGTGCAATTGTTTGTGCAAAAGAGAAAATTTTTTTTGTACCAGAAAATATTAAAAAAAAGTAGCCATAAACAACAAATACGTGTTTTGCTTGTTGATAACAATTTAGTTTTGTTATTGCTTTCCTTGCTATTTGTTTGTTGTTTTTTTCTGTTATTATTTGTTGTATTTGTTGTTGCTGCTATTGCTAGTGTTGGCTCATATTTTAATTTAATTATTTTATGTGTCTACTAGTAACGTTTTTTTTTTTTTTTTTTTTTTTTTGCGGTCGTTTTATTTATTCATATGCTAAGATTTTTTTCTTTAACCCTTTAAGGGTTGGGGGGAAAGGGAATTAAATAATATTTTGAAACAATATCAATTTAAATTGAATAAATTACTCAAAATTAAATAACAAATAAAATTAAAATTTTAGTTACAGAAATCTAAATGCTTTTTTTTTTTGGCATTTTTTGTTGTCTTTTATACCTTTTACCATTTTACTAACAAATAATAAAATTTTCGCCTTAAAGTATGCTTTCACATTTGTTAAAGTCTAATACACATGTATGAATGTATATGTATTTATAGGTATTATTCTTTTTTAGTTTTTAACTCACAACTCTTTCATTTATGAACGAATTAAATTGATTAAAAAAAAAACAAAAATTTATACAAATATTTATGACCGATCTGTATAAAAACGATTAAATAAAATCGATATTTTTTATTAATGTATATCGGGGTTCAGACATAGCAATTATTCTTGTCGAAATTCCGTAAAGAGAGGTAAAGAGAATCTAAAAATTTACAGCCGTATTCATAAATAATAATATATACTTGATAAAGGTTTACTATTTTTTTCTTATGGAAATTTACATATAGGAAGTTAGTAAACCTTCATTAAGTATAAATTATTTTTTTTTAATACGGCTGTTAGTATTCTCTTCTCCTCTCTCTCTCTCTCTCTCTCTTCTATAAACTCAGAATTGCTGAAAAAAAAAATTGCTGTGTGTGAACCCGGGCTAAATTTCTTAATACAGTGGACGTTCGCTAGAACGAATTACATATATATTGTCATGCCCTTTCATAGTACTAAACAACGCATTTTTATGTTCCGGTTCAAATAATTCACATAAAATATTTAGATTTTATAACCTAAACTAACGAATAGCGCAAAAAGTTCTTTAGAAGAAGTTAATTTCTCACCAGACTCTTTTAACAATTTTGTTAGCCAACCATTACTGGCACAAAACTGACCATTGTAGAATTTTTTGTGCAGCTCTACAGCTTTACATTTTAATTGTTCTCCATCGACTGTTATATGGAATTTTCTTTGTGCTAAAAACCACTCGTAAAGTGCATCCTCAATTTTTTTTTAATTTAACACTTGTAAGTCTATACCGATTTTTTATCGAATTCATGGAATTGTCCAGCAGTTGCGTTTTTTGTTTATAATCCATATTTATTTGAAATTTCAAACAACGATATTTTATTTTCGTGATTTGTTATAATTTTTAATTTATCTTGCAAAGAAATTGTCTTTTTTACTTGCAACATTTTGACAGTTAAAACACAAAACATTTTTAAAAATAAAAAAATAAAAACTTGACAATAACTGCGCTAAATGTGGATGACCGCGAAAGAATGAAGTAAAACTTATTCATACGTAAATAAAACAACAATTCTTATAACAAACCACCATCATTCGCACTATCGAATAGAAAAAAATGTCCACTGTATATAAATTGATTTATTATAAAGAAAATAATTAAAAGCAAATAAAGTATATTATTTTTATAATAAAATATTAGTGAATTTAAATTTCGATGAATTGAATAATTAATACAATTAAAACAAGTAATTCAAATAGTTTTTATTTTTTAACAAAAAGTTTAATAGAATATTTTTTTATGTGGGAAATATGATTTATTTGCAATAAATTCATTTTCATAAATAAAAACTTGAATTTGGACATTTTTTTTGTGATTAATATCTCCATGACAGATGACTTAGAGGCTTACAAATATCCAACAGTATATTTATAAATACCATATAGACGCATTGACTGATAAATGAACTCCCCGCTACAATCCCGAAATATAGCTAAAAACTAATACGGCATTTACACTGAACTTTAGAATCCAGTTTGAACGAGATTTGGTGGATTTCTCTTGGCACCGTTTACATTCAAATTTGGTGGATTTCTCTTGACAATTAGATGGCAAATAATTAATTACATTCACTGAAACTTAATGAAAATTCATCGCACGAACAACAAGATCAAATATTTTTTTTTAATTTTAAAGAAAATAATTTTTTCTATCAAATAAAATACTGTTTTTTCATTATTCTCTATAAATTTTTTATATATATATTTTTGTAAACAATTGTCATTTTTATTTAGGACAGTGTTGCATTTTACAACCACACCAAAAGAAAAGTAGTGTTGAAAAACGATATTTTTGAAAATCTACTTAAAATTTATTAGATTTTGATAAAATCTCGTTACAAACTAGATTATGATTTATATGGAAAATCTAGTGTAAAATCTAATAAAATAAGTAGATTTCAAATAAAATCGCATTTAAACTAGATTTTTGTTCAATGTAAACGCCGTATAAAATAATTTAATAGTTTTTATACATAAAAATATAATTGATGTCTAGTTGATATAACTGAATTTCCAAAAAAATGGTTAAATTGTTTTAATTATAACTGTAATAACTATGCTACTGTTTAATATATAAAAAATAGGTTAATAATACATAATTATTATTCAAGAGCATTGCCACAACTTGAATTTTTCCTATTTTTTATACATATATGAATATATTATTAAACATTTTGAGTCATTTAAGTTATTTAGTGGTCATAAACTCATACCCTTTTTTTCATTATAAATTGTTTTATTTCTATGTAGAGTAAAACCTAAAAAATATATTTTATATTATTCATACATTTTGTTTAAATGAATGTTTTTTTGTTTTGTTTGTATGTATAATTAAATTAATTGTTTTTATAATTAAATTAATTATTTGTCATATTAACTAAATACAAAAAAAAAAAAATGTTAATTTATGTTCATATATTAAATTGTTAGTATAAGTAGGTACTTTTACTTTATTGAGTAACAATTAAATTTAATATATGTTTGAATGTTAAAATATTGTTGTTATTAAAAATATTAGTAAATATTTAAGGGTGATAAATTTTTAAAATATTGTTTGAAGCTAAAAAAAAGATAGATATTTTCTTTGATCTGAAAGCTCTTCGAATTAAGCAAATAGAAACACAAAATTTCCCATGGAATCTATTTCCTTTTCTCTCAAATTTTAATAGACCATCTATCAATTTTAGAAGAATAATTCAGTCGCATTTGCTCATATGTTTCAACTTTGAAATAAATTGTTTGTTTCAAAGTAAATAATTCTTTGGTAAAATTTCGAGAAAATGAAGTTTTTGCCTTTTTGGCCATAAGGGTGTGTGAAGCATTGAACAATAAATAAACTAAATCTTTGTAAACTTTAGACCAGACTTTTTTCTCTTTCTATTTGGTTTTTTCTAGAAGGAATATGCTTCACTTTCTATCAGAAATTGACTGAATTCCTTTTTTGATACGGCATTTAAATTAAACAAAAATCTGGTTTAAATATGGGATTTTTTTTTGGAAATCTACTTATTTTATTAGATTTTACATTAAATTTTCCATATAAATCATAATCTAGTTTTTTGTAATGAGATTTTATCAAAATCTAATAAATTTTAAGTAGATTTACAAAAATATCGTTTTTCAACACTACTTTTTGTTTGGTGTTGTAGTAAAATGCAACTCTGTCCTAAATAAAAATGACAATTGTTTACAAAAAATATATTTACAAAATTTATACGGAATAATGAAAAAAATAAAAGTATTTTATTTTAAATAAGTTAATATTTTCTTTAAAATTAAAAAAATTGATATTGTTGTTTGTGGGATGAATTTTTTGCATAAAGTTTAAGTGAGTGTAATTAATTATTTGCCAACTAATTAACACGAAAAAAATCTACCAAATGTGAATGTAAAGGCTCAAATACATAGAATACTTTCGCGTCAACTGCGACTGAGAGCTGTAGTAAAATACATGCTTTTTTATGGTACAGAACCAAATCAATACGTCAAACTTCTACTTGAAGTACTTCAAAAATGAAAATATTTGAACTTTGAAGTGCCAATGCACATAAAGTATTTACGAAGTACATACATATAACAAACGAGTTTTATTCTTTATTTTAATATTTTTTCATTAAGTTGAAAATTTTAATTTGCAATTCATTATTTTTATGGAGCACATTTTTTTATGGAGCACAGTTTTTTTTAACATTTTCATATTTTATTATAAAAGATTTTAATAACAAAATAATGCAACGAATGGATTAATAATAATAAATAAATAAAGCATTCTATGTAGTTGAGCCTTAAACGGGGTAGATTTTGTTTTCGGAAATCTCGTCCAAACTGGATTCTATAGTTCAGTGTAAATGCCGCATTAGTTTCAAAATGAATTCATTATTTTTAGAAACAATGTTAATATTTAGCTCGCAACATAATTAAAGCGTTAAATTAAATTTTAAAGTAGTCTAGATCACATATTTTTTATTTCTTTCAAGGAGTACGGAAAAAATTATTTTTTTGGTAATTGTCAGTATAAAATAATTTCCTTTTTATTTACCTAATGTGAACACATATTTTTTTATTTCTTTCAAGGACTACGGAAAGATTTTTTGGTAATTGTCAGTCTGAAATAATTTATTTTTTATTTACCTAATGTGAACACATATTAGATCACATATTTTTTTATTTCTTTAAAGGAGTATGTAAAGATATATTTTGTTGGTAATTGTCAGTCTCAAACAATTTCCTTTTTATTTACCTAATGTGAACACATACATTATGCGTTCTCTTAGAAAAAGGTGTACACTTTGTTTTTATTTATTTATTTTTTGCTTTAATATTATTAAATTATAATTTATTATACCCCAGTGAAAAATTATTATAATTTATTTGGTCATAAATATTAATAAATTTTTCTTTGCCTCTTTGAAATATTTTTTCTTAAAAAAAAAAACAGCATAAAAATAACATTAATAAAATAAAGAAATATACAATTATAATGATTATGCTGCAATATTAGCTTAATCAAAAATTATATATTTTTTATTTAAGTAAAAATAAATTTAATACAAAAATACCAACAATGATAAGAAATTTCTTTAATTTTTATTATTAATTTTATGATTTCTTTTTTTTTTTTAACGAATTTTAAATTAAAAAGTCTTGAATATTATTGAATAAATTATGCAATTATTAGAAGATTAGATTTCAATTTTTTAAGAATAGTTTTTATGATTTAATGTAAGAGTTTTAAGGGTTTTTTATTTTATAGAAAAGAGGGTTTTGTNNTTTTTTTTTTTTTTTTTTTTTTTTTTGAAATAGAAAAGAGGGGTTTGTAGGAAAAATAAAATAAATGATAAGATATTTAAAGTAAATATATTTTTTTTAAGTTTTTTTTATTTTTTTTTTTTTATTAAAGTAATGAATCATTTTTTATTTTAATATTTTGTTCATTTCATTTTATTGTTATTTTTTTTCTAAATAAAACAAATAATTGTTTTTTTTTTTTTGTATTTTGTGTTGGTTGCTTGTTTGGTTTTGCTATTGTTTTTTATGTTAAAACTTGACTCGACCGGCTCATTATTATAAAAAAAAATGAATCATTTCAGTTTATTTAAATATGAATATAAAAATATAGAAAAACAAACTAAACAGTGAGATACAAAACAATAAAGAAATTATAATTAAATCTCCCTAAAAGTAGACTACAAAATATACAAATTTTTTAATTCAAGCTGGTCTCACAAATGCTAATAAACCCATTTCATATAATTAGACGAATAGTTTTTTTTTTTATAATTCCCAGAAGTTTTTTTTAATTTCTAAGAATTTTAATTTTTAACTCGTGTTTATTAAACCCAAAAAAAACTTATGATATGAATAAATCATAAAAAAATTGTTAGACAAAAAACAATTTCAAAACAATAGTTTTTGGTTTCTTATATTTCATTGTCTCTCCCCTCTTAAATACTTATGTCAAACAATCAATGAGATTGCCTCATCGTCAGCTCATCATCATCATCATGATCATCATTTTAAATGATGAATAATACTCTTTATTGTTTTTCTATATTATTCTTTTCTTTTTCTTTCTAGACAAATATTGAAATTTTCGTTATTTGATCTATATATAAAAAAAAAAATAAATAAAAATAATAAGAAGACAACGTAAACAACAATTTTCTTTATTTTGCAAATGTACTTTATTTATTATATTCAAATAATATGTAAATATTTTAAACGTATCCTTTTTTCTTTCAACAAAAGTTTTTTGTTTTTCCATTTGTTTGTCAATATCTAAAACATAGTAGTTGTTGTTGTTGTTAATAATAATAATTTCATTTTATTTTATTCATTCATTGATTCATTATACCTGGTACATCATCAGGTATGCAAATATCATTAGCATTTTTTGTTATTTGCTGACGTCAGTTTCAGTTTTTGTCGTTTAAAAAAATGTGTATTTATTTGAATGTATTATTACATATGTATGTATTTAAGTTGTATGGATGACAACATTATTCATATATTTTGAAATTTAACACCTCCTATACTTGAAAAAAAAATTAACAAATAATTTGTTGTTTTACATGCTGAAATTAAATTAACAGTTTATATTTGTTAAAATATAATAGAATATAGCTTTTCTAATAGAAAATATGACTTGCAAATAAGTTTCCTTATTTGTAAATGAATTGTGTTTCATAAATAGTTAATATTTGTAGTTTTAAGCTTAACCAAGGTTTGTTAACTAAGGATTAAAATTTTTTAAATTTCTTTCAATAACTTATTTAAAATACTATTATCAAACTAAAATAGTTGAAATGGAGTTTTTAACACAAACCTTTAGTTAACTAAAGATTAAAAAATTAAATTTGTTTCAAAATCCTGTAGGTTAGGTTAGGTTGATTGGGCAGCTGTCCGAGACAGCTCACTTGGGTCCGGCATTCATGTACCAGCCTGAATGTCGAAAAGACACCCAAGATCGACTTAATCGCAGCTTGACTGTCCGTACAAATTTGGATATCTTCACCGAATACCCTGTAGTACATCAACTAGTTTACTGCTTTTTTCGAAATCCTGTAAAATAAATTTTACATTATTCATTATCTTTTTTTTATTGAAAATATTGCAAAAAGAATATTTCAAATATAAAAACATTTTAATATATTATTTGCTTCACAGTTTTTAACTTTTATTAAAAATACACAAACACATTGAAAACTTTTCCAAATTTTTTGACAAGCTTCCTTTTAAATGTCCTTTGTTTACACACAGAATCTTATGAAGAAGGTATCTTACAGCTTCCAGATTCAAAATGCTTAGTCTCTTATGACTTTTTTACAGGAAATTAATTGTTTTTAGTTTTTCAAACCCTTTGTTTGACCACAAAAATTTCTATGCCACTTGAAGATTTAATTATCTTTATAATGCACACAACTATTGCGTTTGTCTACTAACAAACTACTGAACTTATGAACAAAAATGTGTATTCAATAGTTATGTAGAAAATATATATCATTAGCGATAAAAATACAATAGTTGTGTGAAATCAAATTATTTTCAAAAACAAATATTCTATATTTGTGGAAAACATAAACATTTTGAAAAACAATCGTTTAATAGTTGTAAAAAACAAAATATGATTTAAAATTAAATAAAAATATTGGCTAAATGATTGTAGAATTAACTAAATTTTTAAAATTAACTTAATGGTTGTATTGTAGAATTAACTTAATAGTTGTATAATAAACTAAATGTTTGGATTTTTCATATATATGATTGCATACAAAAATATTTAAATATATACTATGATTCAGAGATTGTGGGTAATCATTAAATGATTAAACAGAATCTTAAACATGGCTAACATGAACATTGTATTATTGAAATCAACAAAAAACTGCTATGTAATCATTGGTGATCATGTCGTAACCATGTTTTTACTCTGCGTGCACTTGCATAATAATATGAGCTTTAAGAATAGTTAAACTAAAATTTTAATATTAAACTAAGACAATTTTTTTAATAAATATTAAAGAATTTGAATGTGACTTAACTGAAGATTAAAGTGCATGATTAATTCATTAAAAGCCGCTGTAATATCCAGCAGAGATATTTTTGAAAAACTTGAATTTTCTTATTGCCAAAATGAAAAAGTATATTATGTTCTCGTAGGGAGGTATGTATTTAACTAGGAGCGTGGTCAAATTATAGGTATTTCCAGAAGGATTTTTCGTACAAAATTGCCTAAATTCTGGCATATATATAATCGAAATATCTGCCCAATTTGTTGTTCTTATAAGACAGGCTCTTTAGACTCCATAAAAATGATCAATTGTCCTGCTGTACTCGATCAGGTACAGTGGTTATGAATAGGTTAATAAATCTTTTTAGAATTTTTATATGAGTTTAAAAAATAGTTAACCTGGGATTTTTTGAACATTTTACTCTAGTAAACCAAATATTTTCTTTAATAAAATGATTAATATCTTCAAAGTTAAATTTCAGTATTAAAAATAATAAACATAGAGAACTTTTTAAAACTTAAACTACAGATTAAAATATAATTTAACGAAACTTCTTAATAAAATCTTTAATATATTAATTAATGTTTTAAAAATAGTTAACCTAGGATTTCTTTAACATAAATCTTTAGTCAACTTAAGATTACAATACAAATACCATTAAACTTTTGAGGTTCAAAAATATTTAACATTAAATTTTAAAAACAAATTTTCTTAGAAAAGTCCGCAGCCTTTTTTTAGAGGAAAGTTTACCTTGATCTTTCAGAACTTTAATTGTTCATGGATTTTCCTTTCTCAATATTGTACATGAAATCAAAACAAATATAATTTTATTTTTTTTTTCTATTATTTACTTTGTTTCAAAATTGTTTAGATAAAAAAAATTATAAATTCTTAAAAAAACACAAAAGCATATGATTAACAATTCAAATTATTTATGTCAATAAGAAAACAAAAAAATCCAATTGAATTCATACATAAATAAACTGACACAATAAAATTGAATAAAAAAAGATTCCAGATTTATAACAGTTTTAAAAAGAATAACGGTTTATCGCTGACATCAATCATCTATTATTTAACGAATATATTTTCGAACTTAAAAACATATATTTTTTTTAAATGGTAATAATTATTTTTAAAGTTCTTGGTGTTAAAAAAAAAGAAAATTATTTAAAATTGTTTGTATATTTTATTAAATTGTTGTTGTTTTTTCTTTCTTCTTAATTTCAAATAGGCCGATCAACTAACAGAAGAACAAATTGCTGAATTCAAAGAAGCATTCTCACTATTCGATAAAGATGGTGATGGCACCATCACAACAAAGGAATTGGGCACAGTCATGAGATCGCTTGGTCAAAATCCCACAGAAGCTGAATTGCAGGATATGATCAATGAAGTCGATGCTGATGGTAAGTTTTTTTATTTTGTTTATATTTATTTTAATATAACTTAAGAAAAAAAGAAGTTAAAGGTCAAAAGAAAAAGTTTTTTGTTAGTTAGAATAGATTTTAATATAATGAACAAATGAATAGCCTTAATTAAGAAATTTATACAGATTTTCAGTTTTTCTTTTTTTATATTAAAAAAAAACGTTTTTTTAAGGTCTTTAAAATCTATCAATCATAGTATTTTACTATTATTATAGATTATATTGCATTGATTTTAATCTTTATTATAATAAATTTCATGTTATAATTTTGATATTTTATCTCTATATTGATTTAATATTACGTAGTATAATAAAAATAAACGTATCGAATATTATTTTATTTTTTTTTTTTTTTCAATATATCCATAAAATATATTCGCGTTTTTATGGGTTTTGTGTGTGTTTTTTTTTTTCATAAGTGTGTGTTGTCATGGTTGCTATATTTTTTGTTTATTTTCAATTAATTTTGTTTAAATATTTATAGTAGCATTTTTTTTTCTTAATAGATTAAACTTATTTCCACGTGCGTTTCTTTTATTTTCTGTGAACATTATATTCATTTAAAATTTGATTGTTTGGGAGCTATGAACCAATTCAGCATAATTTTCTAATAGATTAAATTAAAAAATGACTATAGTCTTTAAATATAATATTATGTTCAAAATTAATTAAACTATGTGTTTCTAAACTGAAACTTTAATTAACTAAAGACTTACAGATAATTTAACAAAATTTATTTAATAAATTTGCTTAACATTTCTTAAAGAATTTAATTTTTAGTTTTAAAAATTGGATTTGGATTAGGATTTTCGCAACTTAAAATTTAACAAAAAAAAAGATTAAAATAAAATTTAACAAAATATGTTTAACATACTTCATTAATAAACTTAAAAACAAATTTAATTTAACTGCCAGTTTCTTTATGTCGAACGAATATTTCTTTTTAAATAAATATGTTTTCCATATATTTATTCGAAATGAAATTTTCGTGCGACATAGAAAAACAGGCCATAAGTTTCAAAATTAGTTGATCCTATGATCTTATGATTTAAAAATAAAGTTAACTAAAGTTTAAAATAAAATTTTAATGAATTTCTTAATTCAGCAATAAGACTGAATGCAGAATGTCTATGGAGTAGGTGGGACTATGGTCATTCTCGTATTCTAGGCTACTCTACGAGTGGCCATTATCTGATTGACTACTACATCACGAGACCATTCTTTGATGTAAATTTCTACGTTATCATTTCTGAACTTAACGCTTCGGCTGCCATTTATTCAACTCCTGGGGCTCTGAGGATTTATACCGACGACTCGTAAAAATTGAATAGGGTCGGATATGGTTTCTATGTTGAGAAATATGATAGAAGGGGTCTGTTATAGACTCCCTGACATGTTTAGTGTTTTTCAAGCGGAAATATCCGCTATAACAAGGGCAGCAAACTGGCTGAAGTATCACAAGATATCGAGAGATATTTGTATTTTTACTGACAGCAAAGCTGCCATTAGATCTATAGCGGGTGTCTATACGACATCTTTGTTAACAACTGAATGCCGGGTATCTCTTAACGAGATAGCGAGACGTTCAAGGGTTAAGCTAATTTGGGATCCTGGGCACGGTGATTGTGCTGGGAATATTTTGGCTGATACTGCAGCCAGACAGGAATTGACTCTCAATGAAAAGTCCATCGATCATCTGTTAGGAGATGGGCCAATGAACCCACATGTCGCATTGCTAGAACTATATGGTCCACCTATGATAATAGGAGGACCAAATCCCTCTACTTGTACTCTAGAGTGCATATGACATTGTTAGTTTCGGTAATTATAGGGCACTGTATTCTAGGGACTCATGCGCGTAGAATGGGTCTTCTGTTTAATGACTTCTGCAGAAGTTGTAATGACGAGATGGAGGGGGAATCAGTCTTCCATCTACTTTGCAAATACCCGGCACTATCAGAGATTAGGAGAAGCATACCAGGCTTTCCGACTCTGGATCACAGTGACTTGAATACAGTTGATTTAAAGTCACTATTTTCTTTTGTTGTAGAATCAAGATGGTTTGGTGAAGCAATGTTGCAGTCGGAGTAGCTGCGGACTGCAAACCTGCAACTGGGTAACATAACGGGATCGAACATCACGGACCCAAGTGTCTGTTCAGGACACTGCCCGGTTGTAACATAATAGATTTCTTTAATTAAGAATTTTATTTCAATAACAAAAAAATTTACTCATAGGGTTTGCAATGGGGATAAGATGTCTTAGGAAGAATCAAAACTAATTGCTGGGGTTTAGGTTCCACTCTTTCTTCTTCTTCTTTATCTAAGTTTTTTTTTCTCTTGTTCTTTTTTTTCAATTTCACTCAATTTCTCTAAAGGATCACAATGGATCTTTTTGGTCTTTGGATGGAGGCGTGAATACACCACCTTTTCAACATAACCTAACCATCAAAAAATGTTCAATTACGATTTGTTTAATCTAAAATTAAAGTTATTTAAAGAATAAAATGTATTTGGTTTTATCCTTAATCTGAAGTTAACTAAATATTTTATTAAATTTTCTCAATTGCATTAAGAAGCCCTTAAGAATAAATGTCGCGTAGTCAAAGTTAGTTAAACCAGGATTTTCCAACTTAAACTTTAGCTTTTTAAAATTATATTCCATAGAAAATTTTGCTTGTTTAGATGAATCTTCTATATAAAAAAATTTATCAAAATCAAAATGTAGCGCCCCCTTTAAAATTCATTAAGACCCCTTCTTCATAACTCAAGAAACACTATACAAACCAATAGAGGAGGAATATCATGTTTATTATAGTATCTAGTGTAAATACATATTAATTGTCTATTAAAATCATTTAGACAAGTAAAGGGATTCAGGCGGGGCAGCAGCAAACATTCGAGAAACGCTTGTGGTAATTTAGACAACAACACATTGTAGTGTGATGAATGCTGAAAATGTTTTTGTTGTATTTTAAATTCAGAAAAAAAAATACGAAAATAATTCTTAAAAATAATAAAATATTCTATTTATTAAAAAAAAATGTTGTTGCTATTTTTTATACTAGACAATTTGTATCTATGTATTCCTACTTTACGTTAAACATATTTAAACAAATTTTTTTTTCTTATAGTAACAGCATTATAATAGAAAGATGTAGACATTTAATTTCAACAAAAAAATATAAAAAACTATACATATACAATTTTATTTAAATTGTCTAATAGTCTGTCTGTCTGTACGTCTGACTGTGAGTCTTTCCTTTTTTCAATTTGCAAATTTGTTCACTTAACGCTTGTACAATTTGAGGGTCTGAAAAATATCATTTAATTTTCTTTTTTATTTTATTTTTTTATTTGTTATTTTTTCATCATTAACTGCAAATAAGAAAAATTTATTATAATGTTATTTTATGGCTTAGACATACATACACACACACAGACAAAAACTCATTAACAATAACAAATTTTTAAATTAATAAATTAAATTAAAAAATAACGGCAAATGGAAATTTAAATTTGTCTTAATGTTTGGGTGAATGTAAATAGGAAAATTTTAAAGTTATTATAGAAAATTTTACTATTTTTGAAACTTTAATTAAAAATGTTGACTCTAAGTTTTAGTTAATTAAAGTTTAAACTTTACATTGATTTTTTAATGGTTTTAAAAAACAGTTTATTAAGTATATTTTCTTAAAATATATTTCAATCTTGGGTAGAATAAAGTATAAAGTTAGAAAAACTTTAAAATTTTTTAAATTTTATTGTTTTTAATCAAGTAATTAAAAAAATTTAGTTGTATCTTAATCTTTTTTATATAAAATCAATTAAAATATTTTTAAATCCTTAGTTAGTTTAGCAATTTTTTAAACTCAAATTTTGAAGAATTTATTAATCAAGGATAGCAATTTTTAAAACTCAAATTAAATTCTTAAGAATTAATAATTCAAGTTTAGCAAAGAATTTTACATGAATTATATTTTAATCTTTAGTTAATTTAAGATTAAAAAATTTTTAAAAATATTAAATCAAAATTATATTAATGGTTTAGCGTAAAAATATAGAAAAACTAGGTATTTATACCCTACACCACCAAAGGTGGTTGGATTATTATGTGTTTGTGCAAATATTGTAACGCAGTGGAAAAATGCCTTTTCTACATCCCCACCTTAAAGTATACCGTTCGACTCAGAATAATTTTTTGAGTCGATTTAACCATGTCCGTCCGTACGTCTGGTAAAGCTTGTGCGCAAAGTACAGGTCATAATTTTAAAGTTAATTTAATGCAACTTGGTACGTATGATTTTTTTGGCACAAGGATGAAGGCTATTGATTTCTCCGAGTATAGAGTTTTAACACTCAAAGATACCTTAAAAATTTAAACATTTAAATGAAATTTAACACAAATAAGTTTTTATGTAAGTATAAATCCATGTACCAAATTTTATCAAGATCGGCTCATAATTCACCATAGCTCCTCTTTCGAAAATCACTTTAACGTGGAAAAATACCATATAAAAGTTAATATTAATTTATGTGGTATAAAATGTTTTAATGAAAATAATAAAAAAAGGATTTTTGTAACCGGCAGTGTTTGCCGTTGGTTACGCTACAGCAATTGCCGATCTTACCTTAGTAAGGGCAAAAGGAGATTTTGGAATAAAAACTAAGGCAAAGTTGTTGCCGATTTGAGTCTTCATCTGAATCTAGTTTATTTGTGGCCAAAGGGCTCTTTTTATACAAGAATTTACATATATTCTATATTATTCTAACTTTAATTTACATTCTATCTTGCTTAATTCTATTCCATACATGTACTTACTCTAATTTCGACAGTCTTGAAGAATTGACCAATCATATTGTCTTCAAACCGGGGAATTGAGTGACTTTATCAATGCCACTCAAACACCAATATAATCCGTTTAAACATTCGTCACATTTCATTCAAGTGCAGCTTGATCAATTTATGTTTATAACGACACATATAACATTTATATAAAAATTTCATGAAGATATAATTTATCATAGCTCCCATATAAGACCCAATTTCGGGAATCATCAAAAAGTGCATAAATACATGTGAATCTTAGTATCGACGTAATATTCTGTAATAGTATAGGTCTATAATTGGCTCCTTTCCGAATTTTGGTACACATAGGCAATGGTGTAGGGTATCATATGGTCGACTATACCTTCTTCTCTCTCGTTTTGATATGATAATTTAAAATTTTCCAAGGGAAAAATTTGCTGGTTTTCCAATAACTTAAATTTCGAATCTATTTTTCTATTTTCTAACTGTAGCAGCTTAAAATAATATTTAAATTTCATTCTTAACTTTCTAACAATTTATTTACATTTTAAAAGGTTTTTTTTATTATTTGGCAAAAGGAGGAAATATTTATCTTTAATTACTTCTTGTTGTTACCAACTAAAACACCCAAAAATTGTGCGCATGTCCTTTCAATTCTTAAATGCCTTGAAGCATTAAATTATTTATAACATTTTTGTTTATTCTAATATCAATAAAATCCAACAAAAAAAAAAAATATAGCATAATAAACTCTGATTTCAAATTATAAGAAAAAAAAAATCAACAAAAAAACATAAATTGTAAATTAGTATGTATCATAAAAGGGGGCACACCCTAACCCTTATTTTTTTTCTATATCAACCACCACTATCCAACCCCCTATTATTTATTATCACAAAGAAACATACAACAACAACAACAAAAAGGTTTAAAAATCCCTGAGGGACATGTAGTTTTTTAACTTTTTCCCTATCCCTTATGATTTTTAGAAAAAAAAACCTAAATTATGAAAAATATAATAATGTTAATTTTTGACTTTATATTTAAATATTTCTTTGGTTCATTTTATTCTCTTCTATATATATATTTTTCTTCTATTACTAAAACTCTTATGGTGAAATTCTTTATGAAATTCTCATTCTTTTTTAATAATAATTCTTTTTATGCATATTTCTCGCCATTTGGTTTTATATAAATTTTTTTTTGTTATTATTTTTGTTCGAGTGGCTGATGCTGCTGCTAGCTTCTAGCTCTACATCATCAGACATTAGAGGATTTTAACCTTTCCAAAAATAAACTTTTATATAGTTTTTTTTTTTGTTGCTGTTGTTGTTGTTTTTAATATTCTAAATTGCAAAGAATTTTTTTTGCCATGGGGCTGCATAAATGAAATGACACTTTTAATGAAAAATATTTTTTTTTGCGAGAAGGAAGGTGATGGTGGTGTTGGTGGTGGTGTCAGCATGTTAGTTTGCAAGTAAATTTACGCCAAACTATTTTTAGTTAAAAAAAAAGTATTTATGAATAAATTGTGCAAGAAATTGTAATAAACAATTTTATATATAAAGAATTTAATAGGGGCTTTTGATGAGGGTTTATTATACTTGAGGGTGGGTATACTTACACCTTTTTTAATTAGAGTCTCAAAATTATTTATTCTTAAGCTAATTAAAGATTTAACTAGTATTTTACTAAATTTCTTTAATCAACATGATTAATAAACTTAAGAATTTCATTTGATGTTTAATTTTGATGATAGATTTTAAATTAGTATTTTTTTAATTTAAACTTTGGTTAACTACAGGTTTAAATATATTAAAAAAATGTCCTTTGCTTAGGTTAGGTTCACTTGGAGGCCAGATGTAACCCATTGTGGTTCCCTGGATAAAAGAAAAACCCATCATTACTGACTGATTGTCTCTCGTAGGTGCCTCGAGTACACGATTTCTACTAAACCTCTGTAAACTCTGGATAAAACCTAAAAGTTTGCCTAAAGATACATCTCTCAAAGATGTCAAGATTCTGAAAGGATCGCTTGCCCAAATGATTGAGTCTGCGCCGGACAATCACATAAAAGATGCTCTATAGTTTCTAACTCCTCCTCAGCTAAACAACTTCTACAGAGATCAGTTCGGGAAAAGCCTATGTAATCGGACCTACGTCCTATTCACATAAAAGATGCTCTATAGTTTCTAACTCCTCCTCAGCTAAACAACTTCTACAGAGATCAGTCCGGGAAAAGCCTATGTAATCGGACCTACGTCCTATTATACAGTGTCCCGTAATGATGCCTATTAGAAGTGAAATCTTTTCTTTTTTTTACTAAGAGTCAAAAGTGTCTTAGTTCTTTGTTTATCAATTGAGGGCTAAAGGGTTCTAGATATCCTGCAAGTGGTTATGGTGAACTACATACGGGACCTTTTCTCTTAAGCGCCCAACAAGAGGAATATGGACTTTTGTTAGGGCTTCTCTTGCGTTCATTGACGAACCAGCTATTGCACACTCATTTGCCTTTTCACTGCCAAGAATGCCTGCGTGCTCTGGAACCCATACTAGTCTTACACTATAGATTATAACATAGATATGAAGTTCCATTGTCAAAAACCTAAGTCGGTTGTCAAAAAA
>MINK01000688.1:0-23141 GCA_001735545.1 Phormia regina
AATGTAGTCCTATGAATCATTGTATTATAATTTTATTCTTGCACCCGGAGTACTTTTCGTCATTTTTGTAACGCTATAAAATTACTAATTTTAACCAACGATTGGAAACATTTTTTATTTGGTTTTTAATATAAAAAAAANNTTTATTGAAGTTTAAGAAATATTTTGTAACATGATACAATAAAATTAAAATAAATTTCAAGGAAAATATTTATCTGTAGTTACTTCTGAGTATATGAAAATATAGTTGAATATTCATTTTACAAGTCTTTTTCATTGTTCGAATAATCAAATAACTCGAAAATGCAGTTTTTAAATTACTCGAGTTATTCGTGTAAATATCATAATATTTTATTAAAAAATAAAACAAAATTATGCTTAAACTGAAAAATAGTCTTTTCAAAATAAAATATAACTAAAATTTACGCAAAAATTTATGAATATTTGATTTTTCATATTCAATATTTTCATTGACAATGAAATAGAATCGTTTTTAGATTTTTTAGTCAAATGTAGATTAATTCTTCCAAACAACTATATTTTAGAATGATTTATCATGTGGAAGAGGCTTTTATTATGCTTAGAAAGATTTAAAACACATAACTTAAATTTTTCTTCCCACGGCACAGTGTGGCAAAATCAACTCCTGATCGGATGGTTTGATAAAAGGACATAAAGCAAAGAGGCTCATAAAAAATTACATAATCGCTTGCCAAAATTTGATTGTGCACCACTGTGCACGGTAAGTAAGAGAGTAAAGAATTATAAATACATATTTTTTCATCTTTTTTTTTTTTTGAAATATAAAGTTCATCCTCTTTTGACTAGAAATGCGATATCGTTACGATTTTACTTTATAGTTTTAGTGATACTATCGCTGCAATTTCTTCTCATTATCAATTTAAATTGTTATTTTGTAATAATTAAATAGTTTCTTAGCCGCGACAAATACCTGGACACCGAAAAATGACCCATAATACATTTGGAAGAGAATTATCCTAGTCCTAAGCCTAATATATATTATAAAAATGAGTTTTAAGTTTGTTTGTTTGTTTGTGCGTCAATCACGTCTAACATTTTTCTTTAATTATCGGTGATCTATTAAACATATTCATTATTAAAACTACAGAATAAAAAAAACTAGCTTCTTAAATCATCATCATAACATCTACACCAAAGATAGAATTTTTGTTATATCAACTATGTACATTCATTCGTAGAACCAATAATATGTTCTTTCAAGTCAAATATTTTTTACTCGAATAATAATTTTTATTTTTTTTGATTAATCGAACAAACAATATTCGAGTGAATACTCTGTAAAATAGTGAACAGTGGGACCAAATTGAAAACTTGTGGTAATAAATCTGTATCTCCTAAACTACTGATCGGATCGTATTAAAATGTATGAACGAATTGTATAGTAGGACCCTAAGCTTTTAAAAAAATTAGTCTTGTAGTCAACCAGTGATAAGAATAGATATTGACAATTTCAAGTATGCAAAAGTTTCAAAAAATCTACAAGTCAAGTCAAGTGCGATTTTGAAAATTTTTGTAGTGTTTAATTTTTATTCCTTGCCTCGACTTTGTTTCAACTTTAATTTTTTCTGCACAGAGGGAAAAACCCGGTATAAAAGTACCGAAATTGATACAACCTGTTGTGATCTTACCACGTTTTTTAACATGTCGACAATGGATGTGTATGAAATTTGAATAACACCCAGTTATAAGTTTCACAACAATAGTTAAAATTTTCACAATGCATTGTTTTTATTCCAACAAGGCGCGGTTATCATTTTATTATTGTCGTTGTCGTTTAGACAACGCATTGTTATTATTTTAACGACGTATAGTTGTCATTTCCACATCGCATCGTTAATATTTCGGTGTCGTAACGTTGTCATTTCGGCAACGCATCATTTTAATTTTAGCAAGTCATTGTTGTCATTTTGGAAAAAAAAAACAATTTCCATCCCGACCGGTATAAAAACAACCATAATATTCGCATACAAAGCCGTCGCTGTCGAAGTTAACGGCTTTATTGGCAATTATTTCAATTCGGACACATCAGCTAACAAATTAAATTGCTAACTTACTTCGAATGAAGTAGGTTTTCAACCTTTTATTTCATTTAAATAAAGTTTCTATGTGTCAAAACTTGCAAATTAATTTTAAACCAGTTTAAATAATAAGAAATATTAAAAATGTGGTCATTTACAGTTACATTTACATTTTCCAATGTCGAACTTAAACATTTTGAAAATATTTTTAAAATTTTCACAGTTAGTCGGCGATAGTCGTAAATCGTATCAGCGTTGTGGACTTAATAACGTGAGGTATTTTATAATTTTCGTTGTCGATCTGACAAAGTTGGGTTGATGTGGCAAACATGCCTTTATTAATGTGATAATGGATATTATCGAAAATTTATAAACACTTTGTTGTCAATTTGTATTTTTTGTAACGTATTTTTTATTTAATATGTTTTTTTTATATGTATATGTAAAGCTTCATAAATTGTTAATATCGATTTTTTAGGATTGATTTACATCCAACATTGGCCGAAAATTCAGAATTTAGATATAAATATCAGTAATTCAAAAAGCTATACAAAACAATTTTTTACAATTTTTCAAAAATAAAAAAATATTTCTTACGAAATTTATTTAATTTGTTTTTTTTTTTACATTCTGTCGCTTTTTAATAGAAATCTAATTTAACGCTGAATTTAAATTTTTTACTTTGTTTCTAAGATCAACATATCAACAAGACGTCTTACAGAAAGACTAATATGCATTTCATTACAATAATTACAACAAATTTCGATTAAAAAAAAAAAAGTTTTTTATTATAATATTTTGCTTAATATATTATCTAAATAACGCTAAATAATTCATTTTGTGGTTTATATTTTTTACATTTAATACAATTATTTTAAAATATTTTTAAAGTCTTATTAAGTTATATTAACCCACAACTGATTTCAATGTAGAGGGATTTAATTGTAAAACAGTTTCAACATGCAATTCACGTACCAATTTATATTTCACTCTATAACCACCTTTATCGGCCACATAAATTGTATCAATACGATACACATAATCCTTTTCATCTTTAGGAAATATGATTAGTGTATGTGTTCCTTCTACAACTAATTCTTCTTGGGAAGTATTTTCATTTTTCAATGAAAAACTTTCCTGACGATTGGACTCTTTGCTCGAAATTCTAAAATTAAATTTTTTAAATTTATATTTCCTTTGCAGTTTTTTGTGTTAAAACTTACTTGACCTCCCGTAATATTTTAGTATCTGCGGAAATGTAGCCTAATATAGCTAATAAAAATATCCAAAGTAGCTAAATTATATATAAAAAAATTAAAACTTTTTATATTATTTTGTTTATTATACGTCAAGTTAATTACCCATTTTTTCATCATCTTTGATGTTTAATCTTCCAGTGCCCAAAAGTTACTAATTTGTTAATATTGTTTTAGTTAATTTTTTTATATATATGAGAGTTTTAATGATTTTTATGTTAAATGTTTTTATTAAATTTCCGTCCGACATAAGATTAAGGGAAAAAACTTGAATTTCAAGTCTTACAATGGAAACAATTGTTTGATTTTATAATTTGAATCAATGAATTAATCAATCAATCAATTTTGATTTGTTACGATAGTTTTTTGCTTTAAATATACAACAAATATCGTAAATATTAGGCCATAAAAAGACACAGATTTTTATTAAACATGTTTTTAAATAAAATAAAAGTGAATACTAAAAGTCTACATTTTTCTAAAACGGACACTTCAATAGAAAATCCTACTTAACTTTAATTTTATAAAAAAGTAATAAATTTCAATAGATTTTTGTCAAAAAAATTATTTTAACCTTTTTTTGTATCTTTAAATTAAATAAAATTGATTTCACTATACAATATATTGTGGCTTATGGCGTGGGGGCAGAATCGTTCTATCTGCAATTGATAATTCATAATATTGAATTTTTATGACCTTTTAAACTTTTCTATTTTTGCATCGAAGTAGTTTCAGATAAATAGGAAAAAGAAAACATTTTGTTCGAAGCTAAAATAATTTAACATAAATGTTAAATGAGAATATTTCATTAGAACATTATATTCATCTATCTCATTTTCAGTTCTTTAAAAAAAAAAAAAGTCGACTAATGGGTTAAAATGTTCGAATGGATTTTTTACGCCGAATTTCGCCAGGGGTCATCGAATGTCTAAAGTAAATAAGGTGAAGCATTTATCAAAAGTTCATGAAATTATAGTAAATTTTTAATTTTATATTACTATTGAGCTATGAGGTTTAAGGAATTTATGTGTGAAAGTTTTATAATTTTATTTTTATACCCTTCTCCACAGGTCTAAAAGGAATAAGATTGCCATCCCTTTTGTAATTCCTTATTAATAGGGGAGTTGATATAAAAATGTCCGTCTGTCTGTTGAAGTCAGTTTTTAGAAATTCCCCGTTATCGGTATATATATTTTATACATCAAATTGTAGGGAATATCCTTGTAAGAACGCTATTTAAAAATATATTAAAATCGGTATTTCTAGGCTCCTATACAAGCTAGCGACTTCATTATTGCACGAAAAATTCAAAACCTTTCAGATTTTTGTTTGCTGAATAAATGAGTGAAATTAGTATCCGAGATATTGCTACAGATTTTTATTTTAATACTGATCAGTCCAGCCGAATCTTTTTTCAACGTCAATTTACAACACATGATAAGACGTATGATTTTTTTTTTACCTTTGGGTGTCTGCAAAGGTAAAATTTGATGAAGAAAATATCAAATTTTACCTTTGAAAACATTTATATATAAAAGTTGAGAAGGTCATAAAATAAAAATTTTGCCCACCAACGAAAATTCCTCTGAAGAGTTTAGAGCTACCAATTGCAGTTGGAAGGATTACGCCCCCAAAATACTGTGGTATAGTGTTTTTCAAATAACACCCTAAACTTTATACTAAATGTTTTAAAATTTTACTAATTTTTATTTTTTTTTATTTATTTTTATGTTTGTGACAATCCAACAAAAAATTTTTTTCTTGTATAAATTTTAGTTCTATGACACTAAATGTCAAAACTTTTTTGTCTAAAATGATCAGTTTTTTAAGAAGACGAAATTGTTTAGTCTGGTTATTGAGAACAATTATAAGGGTAATATTTTTAAATGAGAACATTATCGTTATCCAATCCAAGTTATTTATATAGTAAATTATTTATAGTAATTATGACTAATAAAAAAACTAATTTTCCGCTCTATGATAGAAATGCAAATTAAATGAAGACGAAGTCCAGCAGCGGATGATGGCTGTTTTGTTTCATTCACGAAAAAAAAACGTTATTTTTATACATTCTGTCGCTTTCAAATTGGAATCAGAATTTCTGCTAAAATTTATTCAAATTAAAAAATAATAATTGAAAAAAAAAAGTGAACACAGGTTTTGAGTATTTATTTATTTATTTNNTTACATTAAGCTCGACATTATTTAATTAAATTTAACCAGTTGTTGACTTTAAGGTTGATGGATTTAAATGAGCTGGTCTTTGGAATTCTTTTTTTACAAATATGTACTTAACTTTATATCCATCTTTATCAGCTACATAAACCACGGTTACAGTTAATCTATTTTTGGAATCATAAGGAATTTTATAATGTTGTTCATATGAACCCTCAATCAACAAATGTTTATCATTAACCCAGGATGTGACATCATGGCGATAGGAATCTTCTACGGGGATACTAAAAATAAATTATTTTTTTATTATTTAGAATAAATTTAGAGATTTTAGGTTTACAAAATTTACCTTATCATTGTTAAAATTTTCCTATCAGCAAAGGTTGAGAGGATATTAAAAATATATATTAAAAGGATTAAAATTTTCTGAAAGAAAAGTTCATATTTTTGGGCTTAAATTTTTATTAAAATAATTTTTTGTACCTTTAAGTCTATATACATTTTTTAACACTTTTTAATCGTCTTATCAAAATGCAACTGATTTGCTTTTAAGCATTTAGAGATGAGTTTATTAAAATTCTTTGTTTAATTTTTAAAGAGAATATAAAAAGCTTATTATTCCCTTTTCCTTTCTCATCAACGAACTGAGAATTTCGTAAAAAAATTGCTGTGTGTAAACTCCGACTTATTCTGGAAATACAAGTTCAGATACTTTATAGGATTTTTTTTTATTTATTTACACATAAAATTTTTAACAAGTTTTATCATGTTTTAAAAAATGTGAGTTGGAGAATAGTTAAAATGATTTGTTTTTATTTAATATTAAAATATACCAATTAATATGTATTATTAAATAAAATGTTATTAAAAATACATTCTCAACTAAATATGCACTAATAAATCGATGACATTTTTTTTTTATTAAAAAAAATGTACCTGTATCACATTTTTTTAATAATTAACTATCAGGGGTGATACGGCTCAAGCTTTTCCTTAAATTTTATGATTTAGTACAAAGTTTTTATTGATAATTTTCATTTTGAGGAGGGAAATTTATTTATTCTTTATTTTCTATCCGCTCTTGATAACTGTCGGGTTTTTATACACAGACATTTTTCTTGCTACAATTCTGAGTTTGATAGAGAGCGAATTGCGGGTAAAGAAATTGCTTGGTGTGAACACTGTCTTAGACTTCTTTAACTTTAAGCAGTGAATAGAAAAGAAAAAAAAATAAAAACTTAACATATTTTTTTCTTAACTTTTCGAAATAATTTATAACAATTACTAACAATTACATTTTTGTTGTATGTTTTTTTTTTTTTTGTTTAGAAAAATATAAAAAAAAAATTTATTCTTCCTTCTCCTTATTTTTTGTAATAATAAAATTGAAATGTTTTTTATATTTATTTAAATAAAATTAATAAAGTTATGTTTAGAAAAAAAGAAAAATTTATTCAATTTATAATATTTATTGTTTAAAAAAATATAAATTTTTAATTAAATTAACAAGAATTTTTCTAAATTTTTTTTTTTCTTTTATACTCTGGAAAATATACGAAAAGAAATTGTGTGGAGAGGGGATAATAAAGTGTGTGTGTGTTTAACATATTAATAATTTTTTAAGTTTTGTTTTCTTTTATTAATAAAATATTTATTTTGCTCTGAAAAAATAAAATATTTTATTAATTTTTTTCTAACAAAAAAAAAAAAAAAAAAAAATTAAAAAAATTTTTTTTAAAAAAAAAAAAAAAAAAAAAAAAATTAAAAGAAATTTTGTTCTTTTAAACTGATATCCCCTCTTCAACTTTTTTCTTATATATTTTCAGACCCTTTCTACAAAATGTTTTAAGAAAATGTTTAAGAAAATGTTAAAAAGAATTTAAAAACTAACAAAAACAAATTTGGTGTGGTGGTGGTGGATTGTTAACAAAAGAATCTCTTTCTATATATAAAATTGAAATTTAAGAAAGTTTAAAGCATAAGAAACTAAAATGGGAGCAAATGTATCTCAACTGGAAAAGGAAATTGGCTCGGATTTATTTCCTCCCAATGAACACTACTTTGGTTTGGTGAATTTTGGCAACACCTGCTACAGTAATTCAGTGCTACAGGCTTTATACTTTTGTAAACCTTTTCGTGAGAAGGTATTGGAATACAAGGCCAAAAATAAAAGACCCAAAGAGACTTTGCTATCATGTTTGGCTGATCTATTCTATAATATTGCTACGCAGAAGAAGAAAGTTGGTTCTATAGCTCCTAAGAAATTTATAGCGCGTTTGCGCAAGGAAAAAGAAGAATTTGACAATTATATGCAACAAGATGCTCATGAATTTTTAAATTTTCTCATCAATCATATAAATGAAATAATATTGGCCGAAAGAAATGCTAATAAAAATGGTTCTGCTGCTGGAACGGCAGCTATTAAATCATCCTCAACCACTTCAACATCTACCACAGCCTCAAATTCATCTACTAATGGCACCTGTTCTCAGTCCACGGGATCTATCAATGGCATAGGTATAGGCATTACAGATGCCTCCACACCTACACAAAACAATAGCGCCAGCACTGAACCAACCTGGGTACATGAAATATTCCAAGGTACATTAACATCAGAGACTAGATGTCTAAATTGTGAAACTGTTAGCAGTAAAGATGAACATTTCTTTGACCTACAAGTTGATGTGGATCAAAATACTTCCATTACCCATTGCTTGCGCTGCTTTAGCAACACCGAAACTTTATGCTCAGACAACAAATTTAAATGCGATAACTGCTGCAGTTATCAAGAGGCTCAAAAACGTATGCGTGTCAAAAAATTACCCATGATTTTGGCTTTGCATCTCAAACGTTTCAAATATATGGAACAATTTAATCGCCATATTAAAGTCTCACACCGTGTAGTATTTCCTCTGGAGCTAAGACTTTTCAATACCTCCGATGATGCTGTTAATCCAGATCGCTTATATGATTTAATGGCAGTAGTTATACACTGTGGCTCTGGTCCTAATCGCGGTCACTATATAAGCATTGTGAAGAGTCATGGTCTATGGTTGTTATTCGATGATGATATGGTGGATAAGATTGAAGCCTCTACTATTGAGGACTTTTATGGTTTAACTTCGGATATACAAAAGTCTTCAGAGACTGGTTATATTCTATTTTATCAGTCCAGGGATTGCAATAATTAAACATTTTTAAAATTGTTTAATTGTAATTGAGAACATTTCAAATGTTTTTATTCTAAAATGAAAGAAACAAATTATTAAATAAACTATTTAAATAAATATTAATAAAAATAAAATAAATAAATCGAATGCATTTCTTAGAATGTTAATAAAAAATAAAATAAACTAAAATCTGAAAGTGTTGTCTTTTTTATTAAATTTTAAAATTTACATAAGATAAATATAACAATATTTTTTTATTTCATTATTTACTTATCTGAAAAAATTGAAATACAGTGCACTCCCGAAAACGTGAATACTCAAAATCGTGAACGACTCAGAAGTGTGAACATTTTCTTTAACACAGGCTATTCTAAAACACGATCTTATTTAAATTTTTTTCATATTTTTATTTCTTATTCCTGGTTTTGTTTGTGTAATATCATTGTAAGTTGAAATTTATCACACATCTTTTAATACCAATAACAAATATGTATACATTCCCAACTCTGGCAAACTAACAAAATAAATGTCATGCAACTTGTCTCTTAGAGATTTGTTTTTTTTTTTTTTACATAAAAATTCCTTTTAAATAACTACTACACAGGCCAGTCATTCAATTTATAATTTAACAAATCTCCTACACTTTTGGATCATTCTCTTAAACATAAGTTACCGGTTGTGTGGATATGTTTTTTTTTTCTCTTTTTGGCTTTGTTATTTAAATATTATTATTGTTTGTTATTGCTGTTGTTGTTCATTATGACAATGACAAGATGTGACAGCATTAGTGTGTTTTTATTCTTATTTCAATGTTTCAAATAAATAAAAAATGAAAATTCTACACCACCAACCAAACAACTATACAAATATGAAATTTTATACAACAAACAACATCAAAGCATTTAAACATGACATGTCCGTCACATTGTATTTACAAGATTTGAAATAATTAGTTTTGGTTAGAACTGAAATAAACTGAAATTCTCTTTTTTCTTTTCTTTAAGAAGAAATATGTTTTATAGTATTTTTTTTTTTTATAAAAACAATCGAAATATAAAGAATGCATGTTTACGTACGTTAAGAAAGATTTCGATAATTTATTTGTTGGCTTAAAATAAATATTTCTTTTCTTTTTTTTTTTTTGGGATTTTAATATTATTTTAAAGTTGTTTGTTAAATGATTATTGGTTTATATAATTTTAAATCAATAAGAAACTGACATAGACAAATTATTTTGTTCATCTTTGCTCGAAGTATGTACATAAACAATCATGGATGATAATGAAATTAAATTCTTGTTATGATATTTATTATTTGTAGTAAGATTGACATAATATTTCAATATCAAATAGTGTGTTTTTTGTTTTTATATATATATATATATATATATATATATATATATATATATAATANNCAATTATTATTACTTAATTCAAAAAAAAAAAAAAAAAGGACTTTAAAAGGATTTTAAACTAAAGTTTTTTTCTCCAAAATATAATTATCTTTAACAAAATATGTATATATGTTAGTTGTACACATTTCTGAAAGTTAATTTCACAGAAATCAGTTTTAGATAGAAAACAATACCAAGCGGACTAAGTAATTTTTATATGAATCGTTTGATTTATTTTATGTTCTAAAATTGGTTTTATGTTTTTAATTTTTAATCTCAAAGCATAAACCTGCAAACAAATATTTAATATTTATGGAAAGCAAAAAAAATATATATATATATAATACTTTTCAAAGCCATTATTTTTATTCATAACATACTGTGGTTATATCAATAATAATAATAAATATAATATGACTCAGTGTATAATAAAATTTAATCAATTAACATTAATTTGATTTGCTTATATAAACATATAATTGTTGCCGTAATAATATTGTAAAAATGTCGTTACCTCTAAATTGTGTGTAGTTTAAAAGTGAAATTTTTATTAATAAAACTTTAAAATAGCCTGGGACAAAATAACTGATATTTGATTCTTTCCAATTTACATTTTAATTATTATTTAATAATTTTCTGTTAAAGTGAAAGTCCTAAGTTTAGTTTCTAATTAAATTGAAATCTATACAATTTTCAATTTTAATTCCACACAATATCAAAAAACAAAACAGTGATTTATTATCAAATAATTTATTTCATTATTTTCAATATAAACTTCAAAATTGTATTTTTTTTTATTTTTCCATCATTGTATGCTTAAAAAAAACAGGAGTCTATTTATCATGTGATTTAACTGACCACTTAACCACTTATCCATTTATTCATCCATCCATCCATTGATCTATTCAATCTATCTATTTTATATTAAATCTGTTAATAGTCTTAAACTACTCCTTTGAGCAATTTCAACACATGTTTGAAAATACAACCAGTAAGTAAATCAAACTTTACTACTTTGTCGTACTTCCTAAATCAACAACTTAACTTTAGTGTGACCGTCAAAGGATGAAAAAAGTGGGAAAAAACACAGACGCATTATTGAAACATTTAAACTGAGAGCACACAAACTTTAATGAAAATTTAATTGCATTTTTGCATCTATCACGCATAATGTTGATTAGTTTAGTTGGTCGGTCCCTGGGTTGGTGCTATGGTTGTATTAACGATTGTATGTTAGAGGTCTACTACCTGGCAATGTTGCGCTTGAAGTTGAAGAAAAACTTGTTTGGTTGCCAAGTACTGTAGCAGAGTTTAAGAGTTTTAAGTTAGTGCCTGTTAAAATAACGGAGAAGTCCAACATATTTTGTAAATGCTTTTCGTATCTAATTAAAAATTTGTTAATGGCTCTAAGGGAAATTTTCTGTTCATTAAGGTAAAGATTTCCTAACATTTTTATTATATCAAAACAATTATCAAAGTTGAAAAAATAGTGTTCCTGTATTAATTTAATTTAATGTTAGTATAGCCTTTTTTCTTTGACGTAAATAATACCGAGTTCATGATAGCAACGTTTATTATTCTGTTTGATCATTTAATGATTATCCACAATCAAAAACTTAATATTGTTGACTGAATTATAATATGTATTTAAATATTTTTGTATGTAATCATATTTATGAAAAATCCAAACTTTTAGTTAATTCTGCAATTAATAAGATAATTCTACAACCATTAAGTCAATATTTTTATTTGCTTTTAATAACTTTTGAATACACATTCTTGTGTACATTACAGTAGTCTGTTAGTATATTAATGCTCAATTAGTTCAGATATGAACAAATATAAATTGATAAGGTTTGTTTTCATTCGGTATGTATTAGTTCATATATATGATAAAATGATGAATTATATATATGATAACATGAGATTATTAAATGATAGAAACATGATGGAATTGGAAGCAACTTTTAAAGAAAATGTTATAATCTTTACTAAAAGTTATTAGTAGTGTTATAAACTTTAATAAGAAATTATAAAATGGAATCATAATAATGATTACATACAAATATACTTATTTCTACATGTAATCATATGTTACAATAATAGTATGTTGCTCTTATTTTATGATCACTAGAAACATATTTTTTCTTTGCGTGTGCGTTTTAGTGAAATCTGTTGAAAAATAAGTTTTTCCATTAAAAGTTGGCTCCTTTTCTATAATATTTTGAGGCCCCTAATTAGCACAATCCTGCTACTTTTTTTTTGCCAATTTGTCTTCATTTTTTTTTTGTCATTTTGCAAACAGTTTAACATGGGCTAACGTTTGAGAAAAGAGATAAAAAATTGCATCAGCAGCAAGTGCGTGTGTTCCAAAAGACTGCTGCCGTTATATGCGTAAATATTAGTTAAATAATATTTTAGTTATTTCATTTGTTTTTCATATTTACCTTTTGCTTAGCAATAAATAAACTTAAATACTTCACACTACCAAAAACTTTTGAAGTTGAAAAAAATAGTTTTTCTTTAAATGAATTGCAAGATTTTTAAAGTTGATGTGAACGTGTAATAAATTATGTTGTTGTTTAATTTGATTATGGCTATTTTTTCGAATGTAGTAAAAAAATAACGGAAATTTTGACATGTCCAATTTAAATTAACGAAAATGTTATTAAATATTAAATGCTTTCATTATTATGTAAGTTTTGAGTGGTAGAAAACAACAAAACGACATATATACATAATAATAAAATAAATTTAATTCACTTCCAGTTCTTTTCTTTTTTTTTTTTAATAAAAGTTGTCAAAGTTGTATTATGTATTAATTTAATTTATGGTATTGAAGGAGTCAACATGTAAATAAATGTTGTATTAATTAATAAAGGATAAATATAAAGGAAATACATTTTGCAAAAAATCTAAATGATAGGAACTTACCAGTAAAAACTAAAAGATTTATCCATAAAAAACATTAATTCAAGAGAAATATATGAGTCATCAACAGGATAACTATAAATATACTTAAGGCCATTGTTGCTTGCAGTCCCTTTTCTTAATTTATATAATATTTATTGTATTATATAATTATAATAAAATGTTATTAAATTTATTATTTTAATGAAAATATTCATTAAATTTCAATGAAAATTTAACGTTGAACACACACAACATTACATTGAATTACATTTGTTAATAAAATAAGTAAATTAGTTATTTGAATTAATGTATAAATTCATTGATTTATAAATGTGGTACATATTCGCGTGACTTTTCGGAACTCCGGGATTTCAAGATTTTTTGGCAATCGGTGGATTTTTAATATTTGAAAAAAAGAAATATATACACAGATTTTAATTAAAGAGACTTATTTGTATTTAAAAAAAAAGAAAACACAATTCACTTATTAATGAAATCAATTTCAATAATTCAATATCAAAACGGACAAAAACACACATTTTCGGATTTGATATCTCCAATTTCAATAAAATTCAATACAGATAATAATAGATTGTAAATGAACTTTTGATGTAAAGAACTTTGTATAAATATTATTATGAAGACAAATCTTTTTCTTTAGTATGAACAACTACCATGAATAGGTAAGAAGTTTTTTCATTGTTTGAACCGCCATATTTCCGGACCGAAAAGGAACATGGATCTCAAATTGAAATCAGAGACATAAAATCACTCATTTTTAAAATAAGTTTGACAAATTTTTGTAAATATATTTATGTTATGTTTTGCCTTAAGTTAAATTTTGTATTATATTTCTGGCAATAAATCCCGAAAATTGGATCAATTCCGGCATTTTCGGTGTCGGTATTTCGGGATTGGCATTCCTAACACAAAAAGATTCTTGTGTTATATAAATAAGATGTGCGATCATAAAAATCTTAAGAGATGTTTTGCCTCATAACTTTTTTCCGAAACAGTATTTAATTTTTTTGATTTAGTTATGTTTGAAAAATGTACCAGTTATTACTTTTAATGCCAACCAAATTGATTTGTTGTGAGTTTGATCAAGAAGGGTAACGAAGAAAATGAACGTGCAAAAAACCATTAAACAATATAATAATAATAATAATAATAATAATAATAATAATAATAATAATAATAATAATAATAATAAACCAAATTGATTGGCTAAATTGTTAAATGTATGCTGCACAGTGTGCGATTTGAAAAATGGAATGGAAATAATTATGGAACTTTGGAACGGCTGCTCCTATTTCCATGAAATTTCACATGCTGATAGTAGAGGTGTAGAGTCCAAAAATTCCAAAAGGGAATTCTGCATAAGAGTTAGAAAGCAAGAATAGAGAACGGAAATTTAAATACAAAATTTTAAATGTTATATAATGCACGACGAAAAGTGCTTTGATGTCAAAATTTTTATATTGCTAATGGTCGAGGCAATGCTGGAGCATTGGAACCAGAACCGGATAAAATTTCTTAAAAATTTTTTTGACGATAAACAAGAAATTCTTTTGTTACAGTCGGCGCTATAAGTACCGAAATATGCATCAAAGAATTTTTTGCAAAAATACTTATTTTCATACGTTAAAAGAGCTCTGTAAATTCACTAAATTGTTTAGAGCTAAGAACAGTGGAGAGATATTTGGCTATGTTAAAACGTTAATTGAAGAGCACAAAAAATGGTGTTCTAAAATATAGAAGAATATAAAGGTTCAATAAAAAAACGTGACTAAAATAACTATCAAATCTGCATTGGAAAAAATCAGTGATCACAGATTTTTGTTATTTTGAATGACAATTTTACATTTTTCATATAAAAATTAATTTTGGTAGAAAAAATCCAATGGCTCTGCGCTTTAAGGGAGCATAATTATAAGTAATTTAATTTTTTTCTCAAAATATATTTTTGTTATTTCGGCTTTAAACCCACTTTTATTAAGATTCAAAAGTTATTTAAATTTCTTTATAATTATGGCTTATAATATATAAGTAAATAAAGATTTTATTTAAATTACGATTTAATGTATAAACTATTTATTTAGAGCTTTTAACGCATTAAGTGTCATTGAACTTTGATGATGTTTTACTTTTTTTTTTTTTTGTACGAACAACTAAATTTATTGAAATATATTCTTAATTTTATTAAATTATTATTATAGTATTTTAACTACATTTAAGTATTTTTAATGTGTATCTTTTCCTCATTTATTTGTTTTTTAAAATTCAATTGACGAAAATTTATCTACAACTTATTCATTATCGATACATTTAACCACTAATTTTATAATAGAATTATAAGCAGAAAAAATAAAACATAAAATGACATAATCTAAATAAAAATAAAAGAAATATATTTATAACGAAAATACTATAACGAATTAGAGAAAAAAAATTAACGAGCCAGAGCCAGAGCCAGACATTTATTGAAAAAATGCCAATAATATAATAAAATATTGAGCATTTGGTTTTTATTTAAAAAAATTATTTTTTTTTATTTATATTCTTAATTTTATTTTGTGATTTTTAGCAATAGATACCAATAGAGATCAAATTTCATTCAACAATCAATAAAAGTCGCCACCCATCAGTCGTCAAATATACTTGACATAAAAACGAAAATGAAAAATAGTAAAAAAGTAAATAAGATTGAATTTTATTAAAGTTCTTTTCTAAAATTTTTAAATATCAAAAACCACAAGAAATTATAAGAAATAAAATTTGTACAAAAACTTTGTTTCCCCCATAATGAGATGTGCACTACCTACACATTAGATGAGATTAACACGATGATGTCATTAGAGCGACTACTTACTCTATATTATTACAGGTATTACTATTCAAAAAAACATTAATTTCAAAGTATTGCAAAAGTTACATGAAATTTGGAAAAATAAATGCTGATAAAATTTACTATGTTAAAATTTCATAATAATTTGAAACTGAATTATCGAAATTAAATCTTTTAAGTTGCTCGAGTTATTTGCTTAATTTATATCTTAAAGTTTTACTCTATGCTTATAAAAAAAAAAAAAATAAAAATATAGCTTAAAATAAGAAATAGTCTTTCCATAATATTATATAATTTAAATTTAATTAAATATTTGTGTTTGATAATATATTACAAATGAAATTACAAATTTCATTCAAACCACGACCATCATATCCTTTACGCCAGACTGAGTATTTATTGGTATATAAACTGTGAACTTTCGTTCGTAGAACCAGCAACATGTTTTTTCAAATCAAGTTTTAAAACTTTCATTATATTTTTTATTATTTATAACATTTGTATTAAAATCATTTGAATTTCACTTTATAATTTTTAATATAGTTTTAATTTAGGCATATATTCGGTTCTTTTTACTAAATACAATTATTAAAATTTCATTTTTTGATAACACTTTTAGGTTCAAAACATTATTTTTAAATTAAGTTTTCTTGAAAACTAAAATTAAAACATCCTTAAAAGTAGTTAAAAAATGAAATATTTAAAATATTTTTTAATCGAATTAATCGAAATATTATTTGATTTTAATTTGTCGATTAATCGAACAAACAATATTCGAGGGAATGCCTTAATAAATACAAATTTATTACTTTGTTGGAGTTCTAATAAATTTGATTTGAAATTGAAATTTCAACGACCTTATTAAAAGGTTTTAAATTTATTGCCTGTTTCTCTATGTCGAACGAAAATCTAAGCGAACGAAAGCAAGTAGAACGAATTCGAATCAATTTGGGTTTCTGTATTTCCTGCGCTTTCGTTCGCATGGAGTTACGACTTTTCGTATTGTTTTTGTTTTATTTTTCTTTCAGAGTAACTTTTTTTCGTAAAAATATTAAAAGTACTACTAAATTGTTTCAACGTACATATATACAACAAAGTAAATAAACAAATAAAATTAAAATAATTAAAATTTAATATGTTTTAGAACACAAAATCATAATTTATGGATACCAAATACATCAAAATGAATAACAAACATGATTAAGGAACAATTGCAATGTCCTTGTGTGCATTTTTCCTAATCTTCTTAAAAAAAATTCAACCAGTCGAAAGCAAAATATCAAGTGACTGATTTTGACATTTTTGTTCTTATCGTTCGAAATACAGAAACCCAATTTTATATAAAAAACCTTACGTTTTCTTTCGACTTGTCGTTTGACCCATTGTTCGCATAGAAGTCAGTTTTCTTTCGCTTAGAAGGCGAAAGAAAGTTTTCGTTCGACATAGAGAAACAGGCTATATAAAGTTTTTCAACCATGATAATTTGACTAAGATTAAAATATAAAAAAAGGTCTTTTTTTACTACTTAATAACATTAAGCAAAAAAAAAAAAAAATAATAATAATAAATATATATTCCTATAACTGGTTGGTGTTTTTGTTTTTTTTTTTCTTGTGTATAAAAAAGCAAATAACAAGTTCAATATGCTAATAAAAAATGTGAAGCATACCTTAAGGATAAATATAACTTGAAAACTTTTTGACAAATACCAACAACATAAAGTAATGCATATTTTAAGCACCAATTTAATAACTAAAACTATTGCATAGTTTATGGCTTTTTTGATTTTATCTTAAAATAACTAAATTTATTATAAACTATATTTTTATTAAAAAGTCGTATTAAAAAAAATTAAAGAAATGAAGAAAAGTAAATTTATACTAAACAAACGTGACCCTTGTCTGATTAGATAATAGTTACAATTTTCATTTTCATTTTCATTTTTTTTTTTGTTATTTACACGAACTTAATACAAAATATATGTATAAAAATTAAAAAAAAAACAAGCAACCCAAGCAATACAACAGTCTGGCCAGTAGATAAACTATAAAAAAACCAAAATAATAGCAAATAGAAAAATACCATTTCAAATAGAAATTGAAAACAAACAAAATATAGAGAAAAAATAATAAAATCATATAATGTAAAAAAACACCCATAGAAGTAAGAAAAAACTAAAAAAGAACGCATTGATGCCATAGTCATGTTAGCGTCACCCCGTAAATTCAAGGCAAAAATTCAAAGCATTGCCGTCTGAAGTTTTCCAACATTCAATATACTTACTACAAACTTATATTAAAGAGAAAATTGTGTGCCAACAATAATAAAACTTTATGAGACATGGAAGTAGTATAAGGGGTCTTATTTTAGGGATGCTTTAAAGATATTTCTTGCAATATTATACAAGTACTGTTATAGTATGTATAATGCACCCCATTCTAACAGAAATGTAAGTGAAAAACTAAAACACATAGAATTGCAATGGAACTACATACTTGGCAACATGAAGTTTTGTTATTTTATTTTCCGCAACAAAACTGCTCTCCCACTAAACAGATGAGAACAAAGTATAAAATTGATGTAGGAAATATGGGAAGTGCTTACAACTACAACTACTAACGAAAAAATACACACACATACATTGAGATTCAACAAAAGCCTGTCATTATTTTTAATACTTTTATAGTTTATATTTATAAAAATTATATGGTAATTTTATTATTACAAAATTTTACTAAATTTTGTTTGAATTAAAACAGTAAATTCAGGTGATAATTTCCAAAAATCATAAGCTGAATTGTATGATTTAAAAAAAGCGAAACCCGAAACTTATATGGGAACTTCAAAAAGTCTAAAAATGCTTTTTGGCTTATATCCCGGATACTAATAGAGCGGCTGTTACTGAAAAAAATTTGAAGAATGATTTTGAATTTTTCGTCGCTAAATTGTGCAGGAGCTTACCCATGTAAGAACACATGGGGCTTTCCTTACAATTTGATGTATAAAACATAAATATCCGATAACTGGGGCGTCTAAAAACTGATTTCAACATACAGACGGTCAGATGGACATCTAAAAATATTTCTCACCGTTAAAATTAATATTTTTTATGCCATTTGTTCTCATATCAGATATTGGTTGAACATTTTCTATTAAAAACAGCTTTAATTGGTCCATAATTGTTTGTGTTACGAAAAAAAAATATATACAGGGTGATTGATTACATGTCAAAACGGACAACAATCGGATTTGACAACTCCGATTTAAATTAAGTGTTTCCATGTTTCTTTTCGGTCCGAAAATATGACCTATGAACTTGTTTAATAATTGGATTATATTTTTATTTACTTTTTTTTTAATTTCGAAAAATTCGCGAATTTATCCCCGAAGAAAAATTAAGAAATGATACCCTGTGTTTCTAGTATTTTGCTTATAACTTATTTATAGATCGATTTACTCCATTTTTAATATCAAATAAGCTTTATATAAACATAAATATTTGAGAAAAATTTCGTCTCTTTAGATAGTCTGCTCCAAGGCATATATTTTTTTCTACTGACAAACAGACAGACGGACATATTTAAATTTTACTAGGACTCAGAAAGGATATACTTCATGGACTCTTTGATGTTTCAACATGCTACACATGGAATGACAAACTCATTAAACTTAGGGAATGTTATATTAGTTCAAAGTAAAATCTTGACTTTCTGAAAGCCTTCGTGAGAATATTGAGTGTCTTATATATCAGTTCACATTTCCAGTTTTACATAAAAACATATACCACATAACAGGATTGGACCATTTAAAAACTCTATTCATAACACAATATAAATTGCAACTCTATACAATACAGAACTCTACTTAAATGTCAAATTGACAAATACATTACGGTTTTGTAAATTATCATTATTACAGCCACTGCCCTCTTTAAACTTACTAATTTTTACCGTTTTTTTTTTTTTTTTTCTTATAAAAAAAGAAATTCAAAAAAAGAATAATATTTCTTCTCTATTCATATGTGAATAAGCAAACATTTAAAACATCACATGGCTGGACTCTCCAGGCAATTGTTTCTTGGTTTTTATGCGTTCTTTTTTATTTCGTAATTTTTTGTATCTACTATGTGGTGCCCTTTTAAAAGCAGCTTTTATGGACTACTGCAACAACCATCAGATAAATATTGTTCAATTTACAATTGAATATAGAAAAAAGAGAAAAAAATAAATAAAATAAACAAACCATCTTTGTTGAAGAGAATGTTTTAATGTTTATTTACATTGATGACGATGAAGATTTTTATATATATTTGTCTGGCTTTAAGTACCTTTTATTCTCTCTTCACATCTGGATGTTCTTAGTGTAGGTACTTTGTACTTAGTTTTTGTTTTGTTTTGTTTTATTTTTTTTTTTGTTTTTGTTTTTGTTATTGTTTGTTATTTATACGAGTAGTTTGTTGTTTAATAATCATCATTATATTCTTAGTTTATATTGTTGTATATGTTGCTATTGAGGGTTCCAAAGAATAAATTTACATGTAGGAGGTCATTACTTTTTTTCCTTGATTGAATCGCTAACAACGCAACAATGCAACAGCAGCAACAGCAAAAAAGTGCAAATGCAGTGTAATGCAATGAATATAATTTATTGTAATGATTATTTATGACTATATGAAGGGAATATGATTGATTTATGTAATTAATGTTTAGTGTTTATTATTCTTGGCGTTGTTGTTATTATTTTTAAGGAAAGAGTGTGGTAAATCCTTCCATTTTTTTTTTGTTAATTATGAAAACAATAAATTTTTATTTTGTATTATAAAATTGTAAAAAAGTTTTTTTGATGAAATTTTAATTATTATTATTTTTTTTTTTTTTTCAATTTATAGTTATTGTGTTTCTGAAAATTGTAAATAAAAGTCAACATGTTTCTTCCTTTTTCGATAATTTCTAGATTAAGAGCCGTTCTCTCTTTTCGTCGCCATAGTATACTTTTGACGTTTTGAGCGATTTATTATTTTATTGTGCTGCCATATCTTTTTAAAAAAAATCCGAGATTTTCGTTAATTTTTTGGTTTTAATTTTATTTCTAACGTTTTACATTTCTTTAGCAATTGGCATATGAATTGAAATAAAAGAAAGAAAAACACATTTCAAATTTATGTACACTAATTTCAAAATTTACAGACATTAATATCATGTCTAGTTTATCATCTATTTTTTAATATTGGATCAATGGACCAATAAAATATGCAATCAATGTTCTAAAATAAAAATATACCAAATAATTTAATAATGGTTCTGCTGCTTCTTAAATAATTTTCTTTAATGTAACACAAAAGTCAAAATCACATTAAGATCTTTTAAACATATGTTGATTGCATTTTAAACATATATTGGTTGTATTTTAATAGGTAAGCGAAATAAATACATATAAAACAAACATATTTTTTGAATAAATTACAGGATTTTATAACAATTTCCTAGACATAATTATCCTTTGTTATGATGTGGCAACATCTTTTAATTTGTTTAAAAAATATATTTCCAAAAATTTTTTAAACTTCAAACAAAATTTCCCTGAGAGATAACGGTTTTATTTGTTTCTTTATATCATGCTATTTATATAACATTTTTTATTTAAAATAATTATCTATATTATTGTATAAATAATGTTTTTTAATACTTATTAAAATTTTAGTTGAATTAATGAAACTTTTATTTGAAATTATAAATATCAAGCTAGAACAATTAAGAATATTTTTTATAATAATTTTTTCTTTTTTTTCTTTTTAGGTAAGAAAGACTTTTAATAAAATAAAACTATAATTTAAAAGACAATTGTAAGTAATATCCATATAAAAAATAATGCTAAATTTAGAAATCTGTAATACTTGTAACAGTATTTTCTATATGTGTCCAATTTGATTTGATAGAAAAGTTGATACAATAGTACTTTTTTAACTTGCAAAATTTATAAATTGTAATGTTGGGATCAAATAAAAAGTATGTTAATTCATATGTTAGAGAAACAGACAAAAAGTATTTTCTGTCAGCAAATATTTTATAACTGACAATTTCAATGAATGTAGTAAGTAAATTTTTAAATTATGTTTTTCCCGGATTGAGATTTTTTACATTTTGATATTCTTTATTTTCAAAAATGCAAACATTTGTTTTTGCTTTTTATTCTGTCTAGTTTATACATTTTTTACTCTTCGTCACCATTAGTGTTTTGAGCAAATAATATAATTCAGTTCACTTTCTGAGTCGTCGTCTGAGTGTCCGTCTGATCGGCTAGTTGGCTGTCGCAATTTGAAAGATAATTTGATGAAATTTGATATATATGACAGGAATGAACTCTATTGAATTTGATTATGATATCAATTTATTTAACCTGGCCCCCCACAAATGTCCTCTCGGAATAGAGTTAGTTAGTTTTAATGAAATTTGTTAGAAATAAGTTTTATATAAATATAAATTTGAATACCAAACAAATGTTAGTATCACAAATAATTTTTCTACAAGTATAAATGACGGTGTAGAATTTGATGAAGATTTTTCTATAATTTACTATAGCTCATCAAGGGTGCATAATCACCAAGGGTGCATAAATAAATGTGTAGTATGTTCTTTTACACTTTTATACCAAAATTTGGGAAGAAGTCAATTATGTACCGATATAATTGGCTTCTTTCCATAGACACTGTACATATGGTCCGGCTAGACCGACTATTACTTTTTTCTTGTTTTATTTTCGAAATATGATAAACATATTATAGACACTTTTTTTCAAAAAGAATTCAGAAAAAATTAAACTTGGTAACACAATTCATTACCACAAACCCCAGCAGTAATTTTATTAGTCCATCCAGTTTATTTTTCATATGAAATTTTTTTTACTTACTCGTTTGTATTAATTTGAGGGTTAGACCATAGTATAATTAGAAAGTATACTCGTAAGAACAGCTGTTTTACAATTTTTCCATCGATATAACTCGCGGTACTGTCAAATTGTTTTCGTATTCCTCTCCTTTATTTTCTCATTTTCTGTTCATTTTGACATTGTGTGCAGTAGTTTTACACTAACAAGAAATTATTGTTTTTGCAAATGTGCGAGTACTTTATAATTATGCTATGGGTTAGACGATTATCAATCATTGTCATTTTCAGTATTACACTATGACATATGAAGTAATAATTAAAAAAAAAAAATTATTCTTAATTTGATTTTTAACTCTTTTTTTGTTTTCAAAATATATTTTGTTTTCTTAGGGCCGTTATTATAACTTTCCAATAACTAAAGTTAGGATGTTATTGTTCACTT